>PVJC01010991.1:28329-42615 GCA_004026665.1 Murina feae | reverse complement strand
CAGCAGACCCAGGATGACTGCTCCTACACACCCTGCAGAGGCCCCCCGCACTCCCGCATGCCCCGGGGAGGCCCCCAGGGGGTGGAGCCAGGCAGTGGACCCAGGACAGGCGATCCTGGATACCCCTCGGAGGCTCCCGGGGGCGGAGCTAGGCAGCAGACCCAGGACAGCTGATCCTGAATGCCCTGAGGAGGCCCCAAGCCAGACCCCCCCCCACTGAGCTGACACACCTGGCACAGCTATGCTGGCTGTGGAGGCTGCCAGTGCAGAGTCACCCTGCCAGCCTCCATCTTGGCTGGGTTAATTTGCATACAGCTGCTCTGATTGGCTGGTGGGCGTGGCTGTGAGCAGAGGCTCAGCCAGCCTAGGCAGGCAGTTGCAACAGAATCCTCTGGTTTGCTCTAGCTCCATGGCTGTTGGCCTCCATCTTGGCTGGGTTAATTTGTATACAGCTACTCTGATTGGCTGGTGGTAACGGTCAATTTGCATGTTTCTCTTTTATTATATTAGATTTTTTTACAGAGAGGAAGGGAGAGGGATAGAGAAGTAGAAACATCAATGAGAGAGAAACATCCATCAGCTGCCTCCTGCACACCTCCCACTGGGGATGTGCCTGAAACCAAGGTACATGCCCTTGACCGGAATCGAACCCAGGACCTTTCAGTCTGCAGGCCAATGCTCTATCCACTGAGCCAAACTGGTTAGGGCTATAGTCAAACATTTTAGAAAGAAAACAGAACGCCTTCAATATTAAAGGTTATTTTTGGTTTATGTGTCTTGGTCAGCATAGTAAGTTTTTATTATATAGGATATTGTTGGTCAAGTCCAAGGTGGTTGTGCTAGGGGACTCTCCTAGGCTCAGTCAGAGGTAGAAGACAAAGAGCCTACCAGGTAGTCCAGAACAGTAGCTTCATTATAAAATGTGGGAAAGCTTGACGCTAAGTTCTAATTAAAATATTGTTATTTTTCTTGGCTCTGGGTAAAGTGATGGCAAATGTAAACTACATTTATTAAAATTAAGTAACATGGTTTTGAGAAAATATTGCCTTAAACCAGAGCATAATTCTGGGTGAGAAACCTGCTGTATGTTTCCCTTTGTCTTTTGATTCCCAAATAATGTCACAGTTCTACGAGTAAGTTTCTCCACGTGGCCTATATCAATGCCAAGTACGCACATGCCTCGGCTGCCAGCCTACCCTCAAGAATCAGAATCCATAGTTAAACCCTATAGAGGAAATTGGAAAAAATCATATTCATGTACTGAAGTCATGAGAGTTGAAACTTAGAAATGAGAGAATATTGAATTTCAGAATCCTTGAGCTGTTAGCTGACAAGACACCTATTTTACATGGAGCCAATTCGAGGTGTTAACACAGAAACCCAACAAGTGTCTGAAATAGATTTCAGTGTATTATAGACAGATGTGGTCCTGTGCATCAGGAACAAATGCTTCAATCGGTAGTTCATGGAACAATTATGGATAGGCAGGGGGTAGGGGAAGCTATTTTGAAGGAAGCTGAGCTGAAAATAACACTGACTGGCAAGAGACCCTGCCCAGGCCCATCTGTTCACCCGTATGAATTTCTCTCTGTCAGTAGAATGAGCAGGATACCCGGGCAACTGTGTGGCAAACCCTTGTGGGAGAGGTGGACCCTGATGGGGAGCTCTGTGCTGGGAGTAGGAACAGGACAGTCAGTCATTTCGCAGCTGGAGGGCCGGGTTTGCTTTCAGAGAAGGATAATCTAATAAAAGAATAATATGCAAATTAACCATCACTCTAAGACACCTAAGCCACACCCCTAGTCAAGCCATATCCACCAGCCAATTAGACCTGCTGCATGCAAATTAACCCAGCCAAGATGGAGGCTGACAGCCATGGAGCTAGAGTAAACAGGAGGCTTCCATTGCAACTGCCTGACTAGGCCTGTGGGCCTCTACTCAAGCAACAATGTTTCAATTATAGAAGCCATGGAGCTGAAGCAAACAGGAGGCTTCATTACCTGCCTAGGCCTCAGCTCAAAGCAACAGAGTTTCAATTATAGAAGGTAAATAAACCCCAGAAACCTGATTCCAGCCAGCCTCGCTGGGACCTTGGGTCAATGCGAGCTGTGGGCAGCCTGAAAACGGCCCTCAGCCCGTCACCCAGGCTTGCCACACCCCAGTGGGGTGAGGGTCTACACTGGGGGTCTTGGCCAGCCTGCAAACAGCCATCATCCCCTCACCCAGGCTGGCCAGGCATGCCAGCAGGTGGACATCCCCTGAGGGATCCCAGACTGCGAGAGGGCACAGGCTGGGCTGAGGGACCCCCGAGTGCACAAATTTTTGTGCACTGGGCCCCTAGTAGATTAATATCCACGCCAGCGGGAGAACGAGGCGATGAGGGCATCCCAAACCGAGGACTGGCCTGCTGGGTGTGCCAACAACACACCACAGGTGTTTCTGCACAGCGATGCTCGCTGGAAACAGGTGGCTTAGTTGTCCTCAAGGTTTTAGAATTAACTATGCATCTTTCCCCTTCGCCTTTGATCCAGCGGGCCAGTGGGAGTTGATCAACAGGCACCGGAATGTTCGAGGTACAGATGAGACTGGCCCGGGGAATGCAGGCGCCTATAGCCACCATGATCTAGCGCTCTGCTCCCACAGGACAACACGACACGTCCTAACCAAGAGACATGTAAAGGACTCCGTGGGTGAGCGAGTGAAGGGCATTGAGAAGACAGTGGGAGCCCAGTTCTCTGGCAAAGGCAGAGATGTGGGGAGATAAGATTCTCCTAAAAGTACTATTATTTCAGAAAATGGGGACTTAGAATGACTTATCACCAAGATTTACTTTGCTCATCAACAAAAGTCCTTTCCACTTCATTTGATGAAAGAAATATAAACAGAAATAAAAGAGTTTTAGAGAACTTAGTTTTTTAAGTAAAAAAGATTAAGCTAAAGGGGAGAAAAAAGAATAAACTATAATTAGAAGTAATTCTTACAGAAAAGTATTGTGTGTGTGTGTGTGCATGGTGGTGGTGGTGGTGGTGGTGGAGGGAATACTTTGGGTGTGAACTTTTTGAATTTTTCCTGAGAAGTTCAGATAGCTACAAATTTAGCTGGTTTTGATTAAGATTTAAGCCTTGGGAGAAACCAAGATGGTGGCATAGGTGAACACCGGAATTGCTGCCAGGCACAACTATTTCAAAACCACAACGAAAAAAAAATGGACACCACCCAGACCCACAGGACAGCTGGCTGAGTGGAAATTCTACAATAACAAAGAGACTGAGACGCAGAGGAGGTGCCGAAATAAAGTGCAGAGGTACGGAGGGGCATGTGAGAAGGGGATCGCAGAAAGGGCTGGCTGCATTTCATACCGGAGGGAAGCACAAGCTCCCGACAGTTCTGAACTTCAGTTCCAGGCAAGTCTCTGGGGACTCAGAATCATACAGGGAGGAGCTGGACTGTCTGGCACCGTCTGGCACCGGGAGGATCTTCAGAGCGGCTTTCTCTTGGTGGTGCCGAGGGTCACTGCGACCTGGTGCCTCTTAGGGCAGGGCTGAGAATCCACCATAGCTGGTTGCTCCACCCTGTAGACTTCCCGAGACCCCGCCCTACCCAAGCTGCATGCAGAGGCTTTTGCATATAAAAGGCTGGGAAGCCCCAGGCAGAAGCTAAAATAGCACCTCCTCGGAGTTCTAAGAGACTGTGTACCCAGTGGTCAGAGTGGGACCACTCAGTCTACAACTCCTCAGCCTCATAAGGGACGCACTCAGGGGACAGACTTAGTGGGCACCAAAGCCCCACTGAAGCAAGTCTTGCTCCATAAAGGTGTCTCCAGCATAGAAGTTCTCCCACCATAGATACAGCTGATTAAAGCCACTCTGTCAATGCAGGGAAGCAGCCAAAATGCGGAGATAAAGAAACAGGTCACAAATGACAAAAATGGAGGAAAGAAAACGACTGAATATAGAGTTCAAAACCACGGTTATAAGGCTTTTCAAGAATATTCTAGAGGCTGCTGATAAATTTAGTGAGACCCTTGAGAATATGAAAAAGGACCAGCTAGAAATTAAGCATACACTGACTAAAATAAAGAATAACAAACAGAAATCCAACAGCAGATGAGAGGATCACAAGAATCAAGTCAAAGATATGAAATATGAAGAAGCAAAACCCACCTAGCCGGAAAAGCCAAAAGAAAAAAGAATCCAAAAATATGAAGATAGTGTAAGGAGTCTCTGGGACAACTTCAAGCGTACCAACATCAGAATTACAGGCATGCCAGAAGAAGAGAGAGAGCAAGATGTAGAAAACATATTTGAAGAAATAATGACAGAAAACTTCCCCTACCTGGTGAAAGAAATGGACTTGCAAGTCCAGGAAGCGCAGAGAATCCCAAACAAAAAAAAGTCCAAGGAGGACCACACCAAGTCACATCATAATTAAAGTGCCAAGAGCAAAAGACAAGGAGAGAATCTTAAAAGCAGCAAGAGAAAAGCAGTCAGTTACCTACAAGGGGGCACCCATACGACTGTCAGCTGATTTCTCAACAGAAACTTTGTAGGCCAGAAAGAAGTGGCAAGAAATATTCAAAGTGATGAACAGCAAGAACCTACAGCCAAGATTACTTTACCCAGCAAAGCTGTCATTCAGAATTGAAGGTCAGACAAAGAGCTTCACAGACAAGAAAAAGCTAAAAGAGTTCTTCACCACCCAACCAGTATTATATGAAATGCTGAAAGGTATCCTTTGAGAAGAGGAAGAAGAAAAAGGAAAGATAAAAACTATGAACAACAAATACATATCTATCAACAAGTGAATCTAAAAATCAAGTGAATAAAAAAAATCTGATGAACAGAATAAACTGGTGAGTAGAATAGAATCAGGGGCATAGAAAGGGAGTGGACTGACAATTCACAGGGGGAAAGGAGTGTTGGGGGTGTGGGAAGAGACTGGACAACAATCGTACACCTATGGATGAGGACAGTGGGGGCGGGATAAGGGCAGTGGATGGGGTGGGAACTGGGAGGAGGGGAGCTATGGGGGGAAAAAAGAGAAACAATTATAATATGAACAATAAAGATTTTTAAAAAAGAATTAAGCCTTTTTTCTCCTCTCTCGGTAAGTGATTTTTAGAGGCCATTGGACCTTGATCATAACACAGTCAGGGGGAGAAAGGGAGAGGAAAAGGAGAGAAATGGTAGAAGTCCCTTGAAATGAAAGGCCCAGGGGAAAATTTGTGAACTTGAACAATGTTCAGTGGGTATTAAACTGGACCATGTCTTTAAAAAACGACTTTGCCAGCATCCATATCCCAGGACTAACTTTCCTTCCGGTCAGCAATCAGTTTCGTTCTTTTGGTTTTTGTGGGTATTGACGTTGATGGTGGTGGTGGTGGTGGTGGGGGTGGTAGTGAAGGCCATGGTCTTGTCAGCTCTGCACCCCTAGGTCAGTAAGGGGCAAGAATAAGAATCCCCCATGCACTGGCATCCGTGGAAATACCTGGTGTTGGGAATAAGAGAATCTCATGACTGCATAAGAGCGCCATCAGGACCAAGGTTCACCCTGGAGGCTGTTCCTCCATATGTGTTTGGGGCCTGATTGTGGAGGCGCATCCCAGTCCACTGCCTCCAGGACCCCTGAGAAGGGGCTTCCTCCTGGCCTTGCCCTCTTCTTGTCCAGCCAGTTGCCCACTCAAGTCCCAACAGCTTGTTGTGACGGTTTTGTGGCCTGGCCAGGACAGTTACCTCTACTGATACATCTTCATGGACGGCTACAGGCGGTCCTCAGGTTACGCTGGACTCGACGTACATTGCTCCATGGTCACGTGGCCATCTCCCATTTATTTATTAAAAAAAAAAAAGGTTCCATCATTTCGACTTACGTACATATGAGCTTTATGGTTTTTATTATTTATTTACCGCAAGTAAAGGTCAGGAATTGTTATCTTTCTTTTAAGTTATTTTTACTGTTTCACTTCATTGCTGCTGTGTCTGTGCTCCATGAGGTGACATAGGCGCTTATGTAGGTGGGTTCCGACTTACGGCAAAAATCGCTTTCCATGGTGCTGTAGGAACGGACCTCTCTCGTCACCCGAGGACCTACTGTAATCACATTGACACAACAGACAATGACCACCTTCTAGCTTCAACCAGTATCCTATATGATTTCATCCTTTCCCTTTGTTGCGGAAAGGTGGCTGATTGGGTTCAGGGCCACTTGGGGGTTTAGAGGAGATTATGCACCTAAATGTCATGTGCTGGCCACAGAGTTTTATGCTGAGAACTGAATGGTGAGTCTGCATGCCCACGATGGCATCTGGGCACTCAGAAATCTAACAATCGTCTTCTCTCCTTTAAACCTACCAGACCGCAAAGTACTGAAAATTAGGTACAACAGATTCGGAAATTACCGAAACATCAGTACACCGGTCTGGTAGGGCTAATAAGCGTGGTCTTGTCCAGTCACAACTCCAGGAAAGAGCACAGCTGAGAGGACTGTGCGGTCTCATATGGTAATAAGGGCTGTTGTTCAAATGGACACACAGGCCTGGAACTGAAATGAGCGCGGCCACCTCCATAGTTAGGACACATCGTGCTGCCTGGAACCACCTCGATCCCGCGCCGCGGCCGAGCCACCCCGTGCAGACTGTTCTTATCACGCAGCTCGAGCAGATGAAGGGAATCACACAGTTCTCTGAAGCTAAATCTGTGAGGAGTGCGTAGCAGTGACTCACTGCACATCTTCATTTGTCTCCACTGTTTAAATTCTATGAAATGGAATGAAAAAAAAACACACAAAAAAAACCCAACCGCTGTTTAAACCTGCTCTCGCTGTGCTGTGCAACGAGAATGCTGTCAACACCTTGCAGTATAATTGAAGGCCTCTCGTGGCTTACGAATAGTTTGACGACTGGGAATCATGACAGAACCGCACACGGTGTGATATTAATGTGCTTAGCGTGATGGCGCCCTGCGTGGGGGACTGGCCGTCTATAATGACAGTGATGGGCTTTGTCAAACGCGGCCGAGCTGCAGGGCAGTGGACAAGAGTTGTTCCACTTACAATGACACTAATTTTTGAAGAGATGTGAGGTTTCTCTCCTATAATGATTTTCTTGTGAGGGACAAGCATGTTATCAAGGATTAGCTTATGAAATGCTCACTTTTTATGACATGAAGCACACTTTAGTGGTGGAAGGAAATTAGTTTTATGCCAAATTCTGTTCTACTAGAGGCCCACTGCACAAGTTCGTGTACAGGTGAGGTCCCTCGGCCTGGCCAGGCATCGGGGCCAATCAGGGGAGGGGGGATGGTTGGCTAGGGGGAGGGACCGCAGGAGGTTGGCCAGCGTAGGGGGGAGGGGGAGGGACTACGGGAGATTGGCTGTGGGAGCGCACTGATGGGCGGGTCTTTTGGTCGCTTAGCTTTTAAATATAGAGATAAGCTATGGTGACATCCCAGCACTTGGGGGAAATCTCCAAGGAAGATACTCTGTTTAAGCAGCTGCTGAGTTAGCCCGGCAGCATCGGGGACTCAGTACAGCATGGCTCCGAGGTGGTTCACTATGGATGCCAGCAGCAGCGGCATCACTGTGCACTGAGCATCCCTCCTGCCGGGAAGCGGTGCTGTGTAAGGGGCTGTCTGAAGTGGGGTGATGCATGAGTCCAGGAATACGCATGGCTCCACTGTCTCTTCACTGACTGATGTCTCTAAAGGGCCTTATCGCCCATAATGGGTTTTCCCATCAGCGAGCTCATTCCTTATCTTATTTGGCCTGAGTCCTCATTGCCCAAACTATACAGATAAGAAAGTGAGGCATAAGGTTGCTAAATTTATTAGCCTAAACTCCAGCAAAATTCTATCCAGAACTTAGATTGTCTGACATTTTGTGTATTGGGTTGCTCTTTCCGAGATCACATTGTTCTCATACCATAGTCATTCAGCAGTACCCGCTGAACACTTATTGAATTAGCTACAGGCATAGGATTATGCTAAGTACTTTATCTCATGTGAGGTAGATGCAATTGCTATTCCCCTTTACACTTAAAAAAATGTTCTGATTAATTGAGTAACTTTCCCATCATTGCGTGGCTGTTAATATCAACTGGATTTCAAATTCAGTCCATCTAATTCAAAAGTATGAAGACATTGTTTACCATCTTATCATCCTAATTGCTTAGAAATCAGTACTTTGCATGATATTACATGATTTTCCTGTATATGCAGTTGAGTCGTGTTATTAAGTACTGCTGTGGTATTGTAACAATCCCTGTTGTTCTTGTGACACTGTTTCTGTAAATGCTGACTATTATGTAGCATGTAGATGAATATCATTCTATATAATAAAAGCCCAGCGACCAAATGGCAGAATAGTCAGAACAACTGATCGACCAGTCGTTATGACACAAACTGACCACCAGGGGGCAAACGCTCAATGCAGGAACTGCCCCCTGGTGATCAGTGCACTACCACAGTGGGAGTTCTGCTCAGCTGACCGGGATGAGTGGCTGCTCCCCCTGTGAACCCTGGACCGATGGTCAGGAATCAGGGCTGTGATCATCGCCTTCTCGCCCCAGGCTCTTCCTCCTCACTCCCTGCTGCCTCCTCTGGATGCCTGCAGACTGCGTAGCGCTGCCACCGGCTCGCAGAGCTGACCTTGAAGGCTGGGAGGCAGGTTCATGGCTGCAGCGGGACTGAGGCCTACTCTGCTGCCTCTTAGTGCTATTGTCCCTGGTTCCGGCCCTGACCGGGTCCCCAGGAGAGGCGAGTGCTTCAGCTCCATGGAAGGTGCTGCTCAGAGAGCGGGTCCACAGTTGCTCGGCTGCCTGGGATGAGTGGTCCCATGACGGGCGAATCCCGTGCACTGGGCCTCTAGTGTTTGTATAAGCATCCTAGGCACTAACTCCAGAAGTTACAGACCCTGACCTTCAGTCCTCGCAGCTCTAGGAGAATTACTAACTTTCAGTTGTAGAACCAGGATGAAAAAGACCAGGATGATGCACAGTAGACCATTATTTGACCAATTGCAAGGTCCTTGTGGGAATGGACTGTGCTTGCCCTGCGCATAGAGAACTTTTCATACTCTCCGCTTGATCTGTTTGTTCTGCTTTCCCTCTCCCTCCTTACAGAAGTCTCTGCCTGCACTGAGATGTTAAGGGCTCTGTGGTAAGAATCCCCCATCTTTTCAGGTGACCTGCACTTGAATAAACCTCTTTTCTTTTTCACCAGCCTCTGAGGAGTTTGGCTTTCATGATGGCAGGCAGCCGAACCTTGGTTCTGGTTACAGTATTTAGAATGTTTTACAGAAGAATGTATTATTTATGAATCAATTATGAGTATCATCTTATTGGGGATATTACCCCAGAAACCAATCCAGAGCTTGGTGGGACATGGTTTTTTTCTCCCTGATCATAATTCTTCTTTCTGTGGTCGAACTTTCCTCTTCCTGTCTGACTTCTACTCATTCTTCAGGTCTCAGCTTAAACAAAAAGTCCTTCCAGAAATGTGGGCCATGCCATTGAGTCATTTCCCTGAATTTCCGACCTAAGTGCATCTCATAGATGTGTTTAAATAACATTCTACTTTGTGGTTTTTCCAGCTGGTGGTAATATCAGTCAGGACAAACCTCCAAATGTCTTATCTAGTTGTAATTTTTCACTCTCTTACTGATTCAAACAACCGGAATCACTACCTTCTAACCACACCTTCCCAGATTTTACAGGTCAACAGCCCTAAACCTTTAATTGAAGTAATTTCTCATGGGAGACCCAGGACATAGCTACTCCTACAGGCTAATGAGATTACACAGTGGCCAAAATGCTGTCTCAGTTTTTCCATAGTAATTTCCTGTAGATCAAGGATTGGCAAACACTTTGCATTCGGAGCCAGACAGTAAAATATTTTAGGCGTGGAGAGCCCGTCCTCTGTGCTGAGCGTCAGTCCTGACCTTGCAGCTTGAAAAGCAGCACAGACGATACGGACGTGAACCCCACAGGTGGTCCGTACACTTCATCGTGGACATGGAGGCCTGAGGGTCAGTTGCTGTTCACAGGCCACAAAACACTCTTTTTCCGCTTTTCAAATACGCTTTCCAACCATTTGCTCACCTCGGGGCTTCTCAGTCCCTGAGCTGCACAGAACAAACCACAAGCCAGAGTTGCTCACCTGCTCTGGATGCCTTTTCCTGGTTGTGACCAATCCTGGACTTAACCAAGAGAACGTTCTCCGTAAAGCAGCTGAGTGAGTCTTCACGATCCTGGGTATTTCACACGGGGGTCCTGGCATCTCTTCAGACATGTTTCTCTAGTCCTGCCCATGTGAGAGATGGACTTCAGCGTTGGGGGTTCCCTCCGTGACACACCCTCACCCATAGCGCCTCAGCTGCCATGGGACGCACCGCTCTGTCTGGTCCGGTCACAGACCACGCTCACTCCCACACAGAGCTGCTGCTGCAACCATGGAAACACGGAATCCTCTGCTGCGCCTGCCCAGTCACCACCTTACACTTTCCAAGCTAGACAGGAGCAAAGTCAGCTCTGCTCCGCATGGCGCACACTTTCCGGGGGGCAGTGGCCATGGGTCAGCGCTCACGGCGGGTGGTGTGGATAAGCCAGCACATCTGTATTTTATTATGAATCCTACATCCAACAAAACGCTGAGATGCTGTTACTTGTACTATTTTGTTATGGTTTGAGCTCAAAAAGGAAAGTGTGAATGAGTTTTGTGAAATAAAGTGGTAATTTACGTGACCATTCGCTGGAGGAATTCTCACAGAGATGTTTCTCTTGCTTTTTGGACTCTGAGAAATTAAGTCATGGAAGGTACATGTGGGCAGTTTGCCCAGAGTTTCATCATCCCGGACTTTGAGGTGGTGACATGCGCCCGGGCCGACGTCCACGGCTGGTGGTTCCCAGTCAGGCCCACACCCAGGCTGTGGGTTTAATCCCCAGTAGGGGCTCATGCGGGAGGCAAGGGAGCAGTGTTACTCTCTCCCGTCAATGTTTCTTACTCTCTTTCTCTCCCCACTCTCCCTTCCTCTCTACAATAAGAAATAATTATGATAAAAAAATGTGTTTTAGAATTTGTCAGTTGAAATTACAATGAATTGCAAGAAAAAACACTTTATTTAAACTTGTAAGCAAGTAAATTGGACTGCAGTGAGGAGGTCCCACAAGTAAGTAAACTGTGAGTTTGGGGTAGCGGGCCCGGTGTCATCCTAGGACGGCTGTGAGAATGTTCCCGAGAACGCCCAGGATCTCCGGACGGTACCCGGAAAGTCGCTGGGGCCACTGATGTCGTTGTCACTTTATAACATAGACTCACAGGTTGTATTCATGCGGGAGAACGTTTTTTATGACAGTTAGTGCACCAAGGATGTGTTTGCTTCTTTTCAAAGGGCCCGTCCTGCTGGGACGACGTCCTGATCCCGAAGCGGATGAGGGGTGAGTGCCAGTTGCCAGGCTGCCCCGGGACAAGCGCGGTGAGTACCTGCAGCTCCCCGCCTGTCAGGGTGGCATCTCCCATGTTGACAAGGAAATGACCCCGAGAAACAAAAATGCTGGCTTTTCTCCTGTCCGGTAACATTTGCCAAAAGTGGCTCAAGATTCACAGGTGTTTCTGTCATTCACTAAAATGTCCCCGTGCCATTGCCTGCCAGGGTCACCTTCCTAGGGACCGCGCGCTCTGGGTGACTCTGGCAGGACGCCAACAATTTAGCCTCCACAGAGTGATAGTCATGGGGTGTGAACAAGAGGGGGTCAGGCCTGGCAAAGGAGAATAACAAAGACACCACGTGGATGAGTTCCCTGGTGCCACATCCCGTGTCACTCAGCCACGCTCCTGTTTGTCCCTCCGCCTGCGGTGGTGGTTTTCTGACACCGCGCACTGCACACAGGTAGAAGGGTGACCAGCTCCCCGGAACCAGCCCTCTGTTCGCATGCCAATGGGCACCCCATGCTACATGCCAAGCAGGTGTTTCTCCAGAAGGACCCTGAGCACTGCACTCCTTTTAGAAGCAATTCTTTTATTATGGTCACATTTGCAATTTTGTCTGTTATACCTTTTACCTCGAAAATCCCCGGGGCCATCGCAACCTGAGGGTATGTTTTCTGAGCTGTGAATGCGGCCTCGGTACCAACACCAATGTCACTGTGAGTTCGCAGACGGCCGCGGCCAGCTGGCAGCGCGTGTCTTCTCCGGGATCCAGGTCTGTCAGTAGGAGCAGGTGCGGCGTCCGGGCTCAGTCCTCAGACGCCGCCTGTGGGTGGTGCGGATACCAAGCGGCAGGGAGCATGTGACGTCCCTCTCCGTTGGGCTGGGCTGGGGCCATGGGCAGGCTGCTGTTGATGCAAATTGTGAAGAAAGTCAGTGACTCCATGTCACTCCTGACAGCAGTGGCGCTTCACTCAGTCTTGGGTTTGCTGCGGGATGAAATTGAAGGGCATGTTTTGCAGGGAGAACTCGCGTACGGTTACCTGCAAGCGCGTGCACACAGATGCAGTATATCTATCTTATAGTATACACTAGAGGCCTGTCTCTCAGCCTGGCCTGCGCCCTCTCACCATCTGGGACAGGGCCTAAGCCAGCAGGTGGACATCCCCCAAGGGGTCCTTAGTGCTGCCCCAGTGCTTGCCACTGTTGCTGCACTTACCAGCCATGAGCCCGGCTTCTGGCTGAGCAGCACTCCCTCTGTGGGAGCACACTGACCACTAGAGGCAGCTCCTGTGTTGAGCGTCTGCCCCCTGATGGTCAGTGCATGTCATAGCAACCGGTCATACTGCCTTTTGGTCAATTTGCATATTTGGGTTTTATTATATAGGATGATGTGCAGATGCAACTATCTTTAATAATAATGACGGTAGGCCATGTCCTCTGGTGTGCATAACACTGTGGTCTCCGTAGCATCTCTACAGCAGTGGGAGGGTCTTTGGAAATCTCCTCCCATCACAGCCAGTCTGCCTGCCTCTCGTACCTTGAGCTTAGTAGGCAGGATTGGGTCACAGAATTGTAGATAGTTCTGCATCCGTATGACTTAGCTCAAATCGCCAAAGGGGGAACTGTGTGTGTGTATGTGTGTGTGTGTGGTTGTGTGTGTGTGTATGTGTGGATGTGTGTGGGTGGGTAGGTGGGGGAGCAGACATCATGGCTGTCGCTAGTTGCATCTCCCACTTGCCTGGGATTTCCGGTTAGAGGATTCCGTAGGATTCAGGTGGCAGCACAGCTCTGGTCCCGACGGCTCCGTGAACTGGTGCCCCCGAACCCTTCCCACACTCCATCTACAAACCTGGATTAAACACGAGCTCCTGTTTGTGAAGGATGGCTGTGCCGACAACAGTGGAAAAAGTTTATGCACCAGGAATTCAGAGAAGCTGGACTTCAGAGAGGATATCTATAAACTGCAGCCACTGATTTGGGGCGGAGGGCGGGGGGAGACAAGCCTCGGACAGCTGAGGTCATGGCGAGGTCAGGGCTCAGCAAGGGGAAGGAACCGCAGGTCCCCACACAGAGCAGCACCCTCCTGGGTCAGCTGTGGAGAGCTGGGTGCTGTTGCCTGACTCAGTCCGGGTGCAGTTGAAACGTCCCTCCTTAGAACTTGTGGGCACAAACCCATCTTCCCAATTTGGGGGGCAGGGGGAGGGGTGAAGCATTACTTAAAGGGAGGCTCTCTAGCTTCCAATAAAAGATGTGATAACCCAGAAAGACACAGTAGTTTAGAAGATGGCATCATGGTAGCAACGTGAACTTAAAAATACGTTGGGGCCGACTGTCAGAATTCACGCACCATGGGGACGAATCTCCCGCCACCTTGAGAGAGAAATGTGACTGACCCCCTGAGGGTGCGCGCTCCAGCAGCTCAACTCAGGAAGGACGGGGGCCATCTAACAGCCAGCGGACCGGTCGCCCCCCTGAGCACTGCGCCCCCAACCCCGCCAACAAAGACACCCCACGTTTCCAGCGCATTTGCAGCACCTGATCGTGTTCCAGGGCACAAAGGCATTTAAACACCCCTAACCAACACAGAGCCACGAGAAGTCTCTTAAACATGGGAATTCAATCATTTCGTCGATAAAAAAATAGCCACGTGGAGCTATGGGCTCAAGCAATAGCGAAAAAGTAGCACACAGCAACTCCTCCGGGATGTGCCGAGTCAGTTTTCAAAGGGGGTGTTTAATATCACAAATGCGTATTTAATTAAAAATAGAGGATACCATTATTTTAACATAAGATAGAAGAAGAGATGATCACACCCAACTCTGTTCCCCATGTGTAATGAGCCTGACTAATCGCTGGTGGAAAACAG
>PVJC01010991.1:0-28229 GCA_004026665.1 Murina feae | reverse complement strand
AATCGCTGGTGGAAAACAGGAAGTGCGCGGCCCACTGGGGGGGGGGGGGGGGAGGTAGGGGGCAGGGGGCCCAGTGCAGATGGTCATGAATCCCGCAGTCGTGCTCTCGGAGCCTCTTCTGGATCCTGTGCAGCTACCTGCACACCAGGCTCCTGTGTCCTCTGCCGTGTGACAGGGGTGCTTGTTTCTGAAGGGCGTGCGAAGACAGGCACTTTTCGGCATTTTATCCTATTTAAGTTTGCCAGGTATTTTGAATTTTAGACAGGATTTTTGACACTATATGTTATATTCTCATAAAAAAAAAAGTGTAATTTCTATCACTGGTATAAATATCCATACACTTAAAATTCAAAAGAGCAGGGTTTCCAGTGTAGCCTTAATTAATATTTATGTACTTCGATACTCTCAGCAGCTCATTTGAAATAGCAGTGCCATTTAACCCTGGTTTTTAAAGTACAAATATAAGCTTGACCTTCACACAGAGAAACTGAACTGTGCCCAGTTTCACACTAATTGGTGTCGTCGTAGGACAGCACAGCACCGGTTCTGAAAGGTGCCTCACTGTATGAAAAGAACTTTTTGGTCAATTCAGAGAGTATGGGCTTGAGGTTAAAAGCGGGGGTGGGAGGGAATCAATAGGATATTCTCTATTAGGGAGATTAATTCAATTTTGGAAATGGCGTAAAACTACATTTTCTGTGTAAATCTTCATTTTACATTTTGCCTGCGACACCATCGACCATGAAGATCTTCGCATCTGTGCATGTGCTGCAGGGAAGGGGGGGTAATTTTTTATTTGCACACAGAGGCTAGGGCAAACCCCAAAGTCCTCCTCTCTGGGCCTTATTCCTAAATTCCACATCATATCTTTAAAAAATATTTTTATTGATTTCAGAGAGGAAGGGAGAGGGAGAGATGGAAACATCCATGATGAGAGAGAACCATCAATCGGCTGCTTCCACTTGCCACTCTTCAAAGTAATACATGGCCATGGTCACCCTTACTGAGGGGTGTCGGTGTTACTATTTCACCATCAATAGCATAAATTACAGTTTATATTTTGAGAAGTAATATTTACCAGAAGTGTTGTGTAAAAGGACATTTTCTTTTTTAGATTACTTGATTTTGACAGGAGTCAGAGTCTTTACATAGAACTTCTTTTTCTTATCAGAAACAGTTGAGAAAGGCTTCTTAAAAGAGCTCACTGATTTATTTCAAATAAAATTAGATTCTAAAAACTATCCCCTGAACTATAATCTACACTAATAAAAGGGTAACATGCTAATTAGACCAGACGACTTCTGGATGTCCTTTTGGACAAAACGACTATGGCAGGGGCTGAGGCAGAGGCAGTTAGGGGCAACCAGGCTGGCAGGGAAGGGCAGTTAGGGGTGATCAGCTCAGCAAGGGAGTGGTCAGGCTGGTAGGGGAGTGGTTAGGAGCCAGCAGTCCCGGATTGGGAGAGGGATGACCCAGATTGGAGAGGGTGCAGGCTGGGCTGAGGGATCCCGCCCTGGCCCCGTGTGTAAATTTCGTGCACCGGGCCTCTAGAGAATAATATAATTAGTAAACTCAATACAATAAATGCGGAGCTCCCATCTCACTCCCCATGCGGTTTATCTCTCGCCTGGTCCACAGCGGGCTGGGTCGTGCCCTGGGAACCTCAGTTGAAGGGAGTTATACTCGGGTCTCTAGCTCAGATTCATCCTCTCAGGAAATGCTGACTAAAATAACATGCATTGGCGCCCTAACTGGTTTGGCTCAGTGCATAGAGCGTCGGCCTGCGGACTGAAGGGTCCCAGGTTCGATTCCGGTCAGGGCACGTACCTTGGTTGCGGGCACATCTCCAGTAAGGGGTGTGCAGGAGGCAGCTGATTGATGTTTCTCTCTCATCGATGTTTCTAACTCTCTATCCCTCTCCCTTCCTCTCTGTAAACAAATCAATAAAATATATTAAAAACAAACAAACAAAAAAACCACCACGAGAAACGCAGGCCCTGGGGAAGGCAACACTCTATCCACTGAGCCAAACCGGTCAGGGCAACTCCTGGTGGTTTTTATTGTCCTTTTAGACTTTATGAGAATCTCACCCAGTGAGACTCGGGACCCTCAGGTTGGCTTCCTGGATGCACACCCTGTTCTTACTTGACTCCACATCCAGCCACAGGCACAGGCTGCTGTGTCCTGCGTGGAAGAGAAGACCTCAGGTGACCAGGCATCCACGCCACAGCACAAACGACAGCTTCGCTGCCAGGACGGAGAGCAGCCGTGGGCTCTGATGTTGGGTGGCCATGCTCATGTGCACCGCCCAGGAGCCAACATGGGCGCTGGCACCTCCCGGTACGCAGGGCTCAGTCCCAGCCTCCTGGCTTCCAGGGGTTCAGGGGCCCCGAGGGCAGCTGGCAGCTCGGGCGAAGGGTGGAAGCAGAAGTGAGAGAGGGGCAACACCTCTGCTCCCCCCTGCTCTGCCCTGGGGTTCAGCCAAAGGGAACTGGTCCCCTGCCCATCCTGGCCTCCACAGCCCTGCTTCCCAACATCCAAGCGAAATCTCACGGCGCAGCTCTGAGGTCCTGCTCGGGTCATGATGGAATGGTGCCCACGCGAGACAAAATGCTCTGTTGTCTGACATGCAATTTGGGTGACAAACTAGAAACTTCTTATGTCATTTTTCAAAAACCAATCAGGTATTCAGGCTCAAGGACAGTTCACTGCTAAACTAAGTTTTGAGCGCTTGGTAACAAAAAGTGACACTTCAAAAAAAATTAGGTCACAAAAAAATAAACAAATAAAATTAAGTCCCGAATTACAGAATCAGCTAAAATTTTGCATATCTAAGCAAAACATTTAAACATGCTTACATTTAAAAATAAATTACTCTGTTATGAAAAGGGTGTCCGTAGTTAAAAGCGCTAAGGAAATTGAGGCAGAGTTGAAGAACCAGGGGTATTTGTGAGGCTCTGAAGCCGAGACTCAATGCAAATGAAATTTTTCCTGTGATGTCACCCCTTTCAGCTGGCCCTTTCCCACCTCCGGGAAGGGAGCCTCAGCCACCCTCCGCGGTGTCGCAGCGACTCCCACACCGCTGCCTGAAACGCCTCTCTCGGGAGGGGACCAGGTGCCGGAACTCAGTGGACCAGGGGCAGCACACACCGTTCCCGCACACAGGGCCCGGGTTTAGTTGGCGACGCCACTTTGCGAGCCAATGTGCCGTTTCCACGGTACATTCTTAAATATTGGAGCTAGTTCTTCCACCCGCCATCGCCAGAAACCGCTGCTCCGCGTGCGCTGTTCCCTGCGACCCGCAATCGGCCGATTCTGCATCCGCCAGGAGAGCATCCTGTAGATGACCCCACGCCGCTTAAACCTGTTTGCTCTTCCCAGGGGCCGAGGCGTCACCTCTTCATTGTTTGTCTTCCGGTCGGAGGATCCCACAGCAGGTCTGTGCCGAGAGTCTGTGTGAAGCTTGTGCTCAGGGTTAGACAAGGCCTTGGACCACAAAGACACAGCAGAGGAAGTTGTCGTGATTCATCCAAAGGAGGTGCGCTCCCAGCCACGAGGGCTCCGATCCGGGGGGAAGGTGCCCTGGCCGCCAGAACAGAGCACTGCACAGAGGTTCATGGATGAGATCCTGGGAGCCGGGGAGGAGAGGGCCAGTGCGGCCTGAACCCCACCCGTGTTTCGTTGGGGACGGAGACTGCAGGCCCCTCTGCCAGCCCTCTGTCCCCACGCGCGGGGCTGATGGGGCCGGGAGAGTGGAAGGAAGAGTCAAGAGGAATGGGGGGGGGGGGAAGGCCTGCTCCCCGCCAGGAAGCCGCTCTGGCCCTCCTGCCATGATGGATGGAGCCCCTGCTGCGTGCTCTGTGGCCGCACTGAGACATCCTCCCACCCCCCTTCAGGCCATCAGGGATCATCAGGGGCCACGGTCCACTAGTTTCCGATGTTTTCGCTGCGAAACACCCTCAGGCCGGGCTGTGGCCCCTGAGGTTCGAATGGGAGCCGTGCGCACGCGGAATAAACTCCAGGCCGAGGGGGGCATCGTGCGCTGCTGACCGCGCGCGGGGAGACTCAGAAAACAAACCTCCTCGGAGCTGAATCTCCTAAGCGGGCGGCGACCTCCCTTCCACACTCAGGGTTCTGGGAAGGACATGCTGAGGACCGCGCAGGAGCGTGTTCATGAGAAGATGGGGAACTGTCACGTGTAAAGATTGGAAACAAAACGTAATTGTCAAAATCGATGTCTTTCAGGGACAGAACCACAGTGATTCTCCCAGCAGGTGTCCGTCTGTGGGTGGCTCAGGGGCAGCGACAAGGGCCGACCTGCAGGCGCTGGGGACTCGGGGCGAGGACGGCACAGGGATGGCTGCCCCTGGACCCGGAGAGCAGTGCCAGGTTCCTGAGCCCGGCCTCCAGGCCGCGCCTGGGACAGAAAGGGGTGTTTCCTCTGTGGTCCTCGCAGTTTGGGAGCATTTCAGGGAGGGGCGCGCCATGTGGCTAATGATGGTTTTGACCAGGAACTGACCCGGATAACGATGGGTGTGGAGGACTGTGAGGCCGGTGCTTGTGAATGAGTCCAAGGCATTAAGGCCGATGGGCAGGACGCGAATGCCACGAGGCCAGCACAGGACGTGCCGGCCGGAGGGAGTTCAGGGCAAGGGACTCCCCCTCTCTTCCCCCCACCTCACGAAGGAGACTGAGGCAGCTCTTGGAGGAGGCGCCTGAGGGGGGCGGTGGTGTCCCCACAGGCGGGGATGCTGGCGTGTGGGGCATGTTTCCGAGGTAGAGGGAACGACAGGAATGAAGGGTTGAGAAACTGAAGATCATTTACTCCATGAGTTATTATTAGCTGCCTGCTCCCTGCAGACCGTGTGTGTTTCAAAGCATTTCCTGTTTCCATGGAGCCCCATGGCCTTGGGGAGATGACAGAAGGGAGATGACAGAAGCGCACGACACTCTGAGGACATGGAGCAGGGACACAAGGCCGCTCCCTGGGCGCTCGCCCTCCTGGTGGGGGTTTTCCCGTGGAGGGTCCTGAACTGTAAGAGCAGGGGCTGCCACCCCGAGGGTCGACGGTCGGGTGGGTGCTTTGGAGGCGGAGGTCGCAGTCCAGGTGGCAGGATGAGGGCAGAGAGAGAAGTTTCTGGCAGCAAAGACGAAAGATTATTTGTATAGGATGCTGTCGCCGTCCTTGGTCCCAGCAGCACGTGAGTCCAGGCGCGAGGAATGGCTTTGCTGTGGAACGAGACGCACACGCCGGTGGGCCTCAGCTGAGAGCCGCAGCCCGCGCCGTCCGTCCTGTTGGCGGGACTCTCAGGAGCAGCCGGAGGGCGGCTCTGTCCGTCTGCTCACTCCTCTCCCTGCGCTGCTCCACGGGCGGCTGCTTAGCGGGGACTGAGGTTCTGTCTTTATGGGCAGCTCTTACCTGTGCCCCAGAGGAGGGTGCCCTAGGGCGAGGGGTCCCTTCCCTCCCCGGCTGCCCCTTCCTGTCAGCCTCCCTGGGAAACTGAAAATGGAGGAGGAAGAAGGGAATGCGACGGAGGTGGACTCTGAGCCTCCGAGAGCCAGGGCTTTGAGGAGGCTGAGTGCTGACTGCTGACCGCTGATGAGGACGGGGTCCCTCTGTGCTGCTTCGCATCCTGCGCCTGTTGGTCAGCTCTGTCCCCCCCAGCTCTCCACGGGGAGGGGGGCTGCATCACTCGTGCAGTCTCACAGACAGCGAAGGTCAGGCCTCCACGCTCCCCGGGTCCAAAAGTGAAAGTGTCCCATTGGGGATGCACATCTGGGTTAAAAATATATGTTTTTTATTGATTTCAGAGAGGAAAGGAGAGGGAGAGAGAGAGAAACAGCAATGATGAGAGAGAGTCATCAATCGGCTGCCTCGGGGGTCAAGCCGCCATCGAACCGTGGCCTCCTAGGCGCTCCACCATGAGCCACACGGGCCAGGCTGGGTCATGCAGTTCAACATGTCTGCGGATTTCCGCTTCGGATTCCAAATGCTCACACAGCCACGCCTTGTCCGTGGGCATCCCTCCAGGCCCCGGGATGTCTGACATCACAGAGAGTCCCAGACCCCGGGTGTACTCGTGGCTTCCCGCCATGATCAAAGTTTAATTTAAAAACTAGGCCCAGTCAGGAGACCTAGGAATTCAATAGGACAGTGTGACAACACCCCGTGACAGAAGCCATGGGACTGCACTCTGGCTCTCTCTCGCCTGCTTGCACTGGACCCCCCCTCCTCAGATTCTCCTTATTCACAGTCTCACGGAGGATCCGCTCCTGCCCGAGGCCTCAGCAGCTCAGCATGTGATTCCTTTCCTTCCCCATGACGTTGAGAACGCAGCGTCTCCGAGGCAGAGCCGGTGCCAGCCCCCGGCCCCGCGGTGTGGGGGCAGCGTTAAGGGAACTGAAGGCCACTTCCACACGCGACCTGATGACCCAACCAGATGGTGACGGGCGGGGAGCACAGACAGTGCGGAGGCCGGGACCGAGGGGTGACTCCCATCCAGGGGCGTCGGAGCGGAGACGCGGAGCCTCCACGCCTCTCGGAAGAGCGTGCGACGTAAGCTAGAGAATTGCTTATTTGTGGGACTTTCCCTTTACCATTTCCGGGCCATGGTGGACTGGGTCACTGAGAGCGCAGATCAGGGGTCCTCTTTCCTTGGAGTTACCTCATGTCCTCACGTCTCGCCTGCCTTACTCCGTGGGCTGTTTCCATCAGGCAAAGACCCATTTCTCCATGCGCGTCTGTCCCCCCCGAACATTGCCCTGTGCTCACAGGAGCTGCCCGGGTCAGTGAGTCACTTCAGTGGAGCCCTTAAACGCCTGTCACTCAGCGAGAAGACCCACGTGGAAAGACTCTGAGAGCCGGGTCTCGATGAACCATCATCTTGAGTGAGTTCGCTGCTGCAGCTTCCACCCGGCGCTGCCTTCCGTGGGCAGCGGGTCTTCTGCATCCGCGCACGACTGAGGTCGCTTCAGCCTGCGCTTAGCGATGCGTTGGCTCCTCCTCTCCTGTGGTCACGCGCGTGAAAGGTCAGAGGCTGGGGAACAGGGCTGTGGCCGAGCCACCCAGTGGGGATGCAGGACACTTTCAAGGCGCTGCTCGGGGGTGGCTCCCGTCCACTCTGCGGAGTAAGTGGAGCCACCAGCTGTGGCCGAGAAGGGGCCGCTGCAGCGGAGGCTCCGTCAGCAGTTAGGGGACTAGAGGGCCTCTGACCGGCAGACCCCGAGGGGCAAATACTGGAGAGGTGAGCCGGCCCAGGGATCAGTGCTGACACTCGGAGTCATGCTGACACGTGAGCTAGCTTTGGGCACCCGGCCGGCAGGCTCTGTGCAGGCTTGTTGTTATTAAAGGACCCAGGGACCAGCAGATCCTGAGAACGAGGATTCGGTCTGCATTTTCCGCATTTCCATTACAACGGCCACACGGGGTGCCTCCTAAGGACTCAGATTTCATAGGCAGCCCTCAAAAAGACCGCACCAAAACCACACGAAACTACACTAAAAACAAAGAGCAAACAAACCAAACCCTTCATAACAGTGAGAGCCGACCTCTGCGGAAAAGGTGAGGGAGAGAAGGGGGCAGAAGTGGGGGAGGAATTAATTAAGGTTTAGGAACTGAATCTTGGCAGCTCACGGCCTCCCCAACAACAAAATAAGCGTGCCATTAGCTCATTATTTCATGACCTGGGGCATTCCAAATTGCAGTGCTCTGTTCTGCCTTCTTGGGGATGTTCTGCTCTTCCGTTTGCTCCCTCCTCCCTCCCTCTCTCGCCGCTCTCTGCCTCTCTCTTCTTTGACAATCCCCCGCCTTGACTCTGACCATAACTAGCAAGCTGCGCATCCATGTGTGGCTCTTTGAGGATGTGCCTGCACACTCTCTGACCCTCCTCTCATCCGAGCTGGGTTCTAACCTCCCCCCACTCGGGCCTTGGCTGGAGATCGGAAAACAGTAGAGATGATGCTGTGTTACCGCCGAGGCCACAACAGGCAAAGCAGCGTCTGTCTGGCTTTCTCTTTTGTGACACACACATCAGAGACCTCTGCCGACACGGAAAACGCCCGGGTTCCCCGAGGCCCCCGTGCTGAGGGCTGTGTGTCAAGGCCACTTAGACCCAGAGGGAGGTGACTGGGGAGCCAGCTGCTCCACCCCCAGCAGGTCCTGGGTGTGACAAGGGGCCTCAGCCCTCTCCCCTCTCAGTCCCTGCTTTCAGCTTGGAGCCTCCCACGGTTGCCATGGGAGCAGAGAGAAGCAGCCTGCACAGACCCTGCCCACGTTGCAGGTATATGAGTAACATAAATTGAAAATAATAATAATAAGCCGCTAATGTTCGAGCTGCTAACATTCGGGTGGCTTCTGCCAGGGATGGGTCATGGGCACACTCTCGACAGTGTCGTGCAGGAGCCTGTGATGTCACAGACTACGCACACCCTGGTCCACGGTGCATGTGCGTCTGTGCGTCATCGTCTGATGAAGGGGGTTCAGATGGGAAGTCAGACACTGATCTGATGGTGAGGGATCCAAGTAGAGTTATGCAGCCTTGAGAGTTCATTCATGCCGGGCTGGATTAGAAGCATCTGTAACTGGGTTAGTGTTAGATAAACAGTAGCAAGTGCCTCCCGTCAGCGCCCCATTGAATAGTGCCAAAGGCACCGCTCCTGCCAGGAGTTAAATGCAGTCGTAGGTCTGGCCAGTTCCATCCTGTCCTACACGCCCCCTTCCTCCACCCCAGGCTCTTAGATTCGTGACCTATTTCCCGCGTCCCCATCCACAGTGTGCTTACCTGTGGTCTGATCTGACGGCTTATAACTGGGCCCCGCCTTTACACGGACCCACCTTGGTCGGGAGCCCAGCAGGTGAGCCAGGGATGCTTGGCCTGAATCCTGGTTCTGACCTGCTTCGGACCTTGTGGCCTTGGATCACACCTTTGCGCCTGTCGGCTCCCTCCTTTGTGAAATGGACATTCCTCTGCCTTTCATGTGCAGAGGCCGGGAGGTTCCACCCGATGCAGGGGTTGAAGTCCCACCTCAGAGTCCTTCCTTGTAAGCAGCCAGTCAGCTGTGGCCTGTGACCGTCAGAGTTGGTGTTACAGCGTGTTGGCTTTTGCTGGATCTGATCTCGGCTTTTCTCCAACTTTTCCCGCCAGTTTAGCACAACGCCCATGCCGCTGATGGTGGTTTCTGCAAACAACACGAAGCATTCAGACTGATCAGGTTGCTCTGACATGACTCTGCAGCAAGCTGTAACATCCGTAGCTCCTTACATAAACACCACGTTATAGAGTACACCACGGGGCAGCCCGAAATTCCCTGCCAGCCGAGCGGAAGGGGAAAATAACTTGTAGTGACTTGGAAATGGTGGTGGTGGTGCTTCTATTTTTCTGAGAACCACCCGCCGACGTGATCATTACCTGACAGCACACACTGCTACATGCCACACGAGAAGTCTGATTTACAGTCATGACACCTCATGTCCATTAAGGTGTTGTGTTTTTTTTTTAAATACATGTTGCCTTTTCTGATGAGAAGAACACAGTGTTGGCTGTAGAAAATTAGCCAACATACTTCCACATAAGGCAAAGGGTACGGCATGTTTAACCAAAGCACGGGGTTCGAGAAATCGCTGGTAATGTTATTAATGGTCTTTAGACTGTTTCCAAAGTTAGGGTGTATGCTCACATGGGTACATACACACATGCACACACACAGTCACACACACTTCAATGCGATCGTAGCTCACGGATTATTTGGTGACTGGTATTTAACGTCACGCGTTCACCATTTCCCGCGTCAGGACGTGTGCAGGTCTAGATGGTGCGCAGCGGTGGGCGCTGTGGTATCTGCTTCAGCTCTCAGGTGGTGAGTGCTGGCGCTCCTCCGCCATCGCCGCCCTGTGATCTTCCTTACGTCCATTCTGTAGACTTGCCCAGCCAGCTCTGCGGCAGCGTGCTCGGCATCCACAGCCTTACCACCCTGAGCCCCGCAAGCCCCCCGAATGTCTGCGCAGTCACCACCCTCCCCAGAGCTGTGCGGACGGCTGCTCCCCGTCCTGGAAGTGAGCTGCCTTGCTTTTGCCCTTTTTCATCTTTGCCAGCTGCCTCTCCCATTCCGAGGGAGCCGGAGTAGGTTTTCATTATTTATTGCTCATTATTACGGCCATTTTCTTATAATTACCCTTGCAAACATTTCTTCGAGTAACCCTCTGCGAGTCATAGAGGCTGCAAACGGTGTTGCCGGCTGTTCAATGTGGGAGCCTTCTGCGGGGGTTTAGAGCCGTTTGCGCTGCACTTGCTGGTGTGAAATGTGTGTGTTGACGGGACTGCACCTTCGCAGTCATTCTTAGTAGCGGATCTTCATGACATTCCAGATCATTAGAGACGTGACGGCAGATCTTTCCTGGTACTGTTCATGGTTTCACTTTTAAAACTACCATTTATCCACACAGGTTTTCCTTTAGCGTGAAGGATTTCCTGTGAATCTGACTTTCCTTATTCTGCCCACGAAAATCTATCAATTACTTGCTCTGTATCATGTGTGGAAAGAACGCGTTTCCTGCTTATTTGAAGTAGGTCCCTGCCTGATGGTGCATTGACTTTGGGATCTTAAGTCTGTCCTGCTCCGTTCACCTGCTACTTCGCCTCCACTTCATGCCGTTTTGATTAAATGCCTGAACCCATGACGGCATGCTTAGGACCTGATGCCTCAAGCTCTCCAGATTGCCACGCTTTCCTTGCATATGCACCCAGATTCATT
This sequence comes from Murina feae, assembly GCA_004026665.1. Taxonomy (NCBI): domain Eukaryota; kingdom Metazoa; phylum Chordata; class Mammalia; order Chiroptera; family Vespertilionidae; genus Murina; species Murina feae. The sequence goes on along the minus strand of PVJC01010991.1, from coordinate 17,480 downwards.
TTTTCACATGCCATGGAATGTGTATAAAGTTTTAGAATAAAGGTCATGAGTTTATGTTTAATATATGCACTAAGCTCATCATCCCAGAGAATATCGAGACAGAGCATGTATTATACATCGATTGCATCATGGCGAGGTGCACCTCGCGCCTCAGTGTCCAAGGTGTGTCTGGAAGGACCGACTCCCCAGTTAATTCTCTAACATGTTATTGCACACACAGTGCAGGCGGTTGGCTGCTGTTCCTCACTCGCGAGCCGCTGAGTTGTAATTCCCCAGAGCTAACCTCCCTCGCTGGGCACCGGTTCCCCTCACCTGCCCAAGTGGGGCCATGGGCAAGCTTAATAGGAAAGTGAATTCTCTGAATTACGAATGTGACATAGCCTTGGATTGGAGTGAGGTGGGGTATCAGTTGTAATTAAACAGGCTTTAAAAAATATTATTATTTACTAGAGGACCGGTGCACAAAAATTTGTGCACTCCGGGGAGGGGGGGCGGTGAGTCCCTCAGCCTGGCCTGTGCCCTCTCACAGTCTGGGACCCCTCAGGGGATGTCTACCTGCTGGTATGCCTGGCCAGCCTGAGTGAGGGGCTGATGGCCATTTCAGGCTGCCCATAGACCCTTCAGGGTTCGGGTCCCTACTGGGGTGCCTGGCCAGCCTGGGTGAGGGGCAGAGGGCCGTTTCAGGATGCCCACAGTTCCTTCAGGGTTTGGGTCCCTACTGGGGTGCCTGGCCAGCCTGGATGAGGGGCTGAGGGCCGTTTTCAGGCTGCCCACAGCTCCCATTAACCCAACGTCCCAGCGAGGCTGGCTGGAATCAGGTTTCTGGGGTTTATTTATCTTCTATAATTAAAACTTTGTTGTCTTAAGCAGAGGCCTAGTCAGGCAACAAATCCTCCTGTTTGCTTCACCTCCGTGGCTTCTATAATTGAAACATTGTTGCTTTGAGCAGAGGCCCAGCTGGCCTAGGCAGGCAGTTCAACTCCATCACTGGTGCAACGGAAGCCTCCTGTTTGCTCTAGCTCCGTGACTCCTGGCCGCCATCTTGGCTGGGTTAATTTGCATACAGCCACTCTGATTGGCTGGTGGGTGTGGCTTAGTTGGTGGGCATGGCTTAGGTGTCTCGGAGTGATGGTTAATTTGCATGTTACTCTTTTATTAGATTAAATACTTGATTTGTAGCATTACTTTCAGAGGAGTTGAGTGACAATAGAGTCAGCACTACAGTGTTCTTTATTGTTACATATCTTTCTGCTCGTCTTTCAAGTATTATCATGTAATTTCCTTACTAAATGGGACTTTCCAGAAATGCATACCAGCAAGAAGAAATTCAGACTTTATAAGAATAGCGCTGGCTTTTATTTTTCTCTACCTCGTCGGATCCAGTTGGTGAGGCAGCAGCGTGCAGGAACAGGGGCCTGAGGTCAGGTGTGCGCACAGGTTTAAATCCCACCTCCAGCAGCTGTGACCGTAGGCAGGACAGTTTCTCGCTTTGTTTAATTTCCTTGTCTGTGACATAGGGATTCCAGATGGTATTTAGCATCTGGGTTTGTTTGCCATGACCACGTCTACAGGCTATGCACACCCGAGAGGCCGCAGGCGCCTCCTCTCTGCAGGGAGACATCCCTGCATCCACCTCTCCATCCTTCCCATTGCAGGTGAGGCGCAGGCGCACCCAGGGGGGCTGCGGAGGCTGTGCTAGAGCCCAGCAAAGCCTCTCTGTGTGTTTTAATAAGTGAAGTTATCACTTAGGTTAAAAGGCTGCAGTGTGTGGTGCTAACTGGCGGCCGAGGGCTGCCCAGTGTGCCTTGGCTGCCAGGCGAAAAGCTCAGGAAGGCTCCACAGGAAGTCCTGCTCCTGCTCAGCCATTTAATCTCACAGCGGTGATGAGCATCAGTGATCAGGAGTGACTGCGCCTGGCACCCCCAGGTGCTGTGTGGACAGCGCCTCAGGTCTGCGCTGCCTTCTATCCTGTCCCTGTGCCTGAGGAGGCAGAGGAGGCAGAGGCACACATGGGCCGGACGCTCCAGGACCCACCCACCTGCTCTCTGACACCTCAGGCAGTAGCTCCCCTGTCCTGGGACTCCGTCAGATGACAACCAGAGCACTTCCATTTACTTCCTGAGGGCGTAGTGGAGCCACCTGGGACCCAAAGGATGAGGGGCAGCGAGTAGAGACCACACTCTGGTCCTCGGTGACGAATCAACTGTCTCCTCGGAGCTCAGTTTTCCTATCTATAATCTATAATCTATAATCTATAATAATAAGTGTCATATGCTAATTAGATAGGATGACCTTCCAGGCAAAGCCGGGGCTGTGAGGAAGCCCGGGTCCCAGTTGCCAGAGGAAAGTCAGTGCCGTCAGGCAGGGGAAGGCCTACTCTTGCACGAATTTCGTGCATCAGGCCTCTAGTAACCTGTAATAATAAATGCGTCATATGCTAATTAGACCGACGGCCGGATGACCTTTGTTGCCAAAGGAAGGGAAGCCGTGTGGTCTTAGACCTCCGCTCCTGGGCTGATTCTCCTGCTGGACTCACTTTTTACTTGGCATCTTGCTGAAGCACGAGGCAGCTCCTCGCCGCTCTCCCAGGCACCTGGACCTGCGTCCACAGCTGTGATGGCTAACGGGGCCTTCGCGAGCACCTCCTGTTGAGCTGTGTCAGGATGACCTGGAAGCAGCGCCCGGCTGTCTGCACGGTGTTGGCTCTGGTTTAGAAAAGGTGCCAAACGCAGTGCCTGTGGATGAGGCTCTTATAGGTCACAGGACAGCCGCCCCTTTATTGATGTGGAGCCGCGTCGCCGCCTGTGGGGGACGCTGAGCCATTCCCCCCCACCACCATGTCACACCATCTGCCAGGACTTGTGAGGAGCAGCGGGGTTGCTGATGTTTGTGGGTCTCCTGCCTCAGCTCTGCCAGGAGACCTAACCCGGGATTCTGCCCCGGGCTGCAGTGGACCTATTCACGTAGGCGTGGAGCCTAAGAAACTTGCCTGTTCTGTTGTTTTCATGCTGTTTGTGCTTTGGAATGTTTTCTGGAAACACCTCCCACCCCTCACTCAGGGAACATGTCCGGCCGTAGAATTATCCTCCGCGAGGGCAAGGTCTGGTGCTTCTAATCACGTCCGTTTTGTGCCTAAAACGTGTGGGCTGTTCTGCTTGTGGTCGCTGCTCATCCCAGGAGAGGCGTCTGAACGCCGTCGCCGACCTGCCCAGTGGACCCCAGGGGCTCCCGCATCGGTCAGGTCAGTGGTTCCTCTTGGAGTCACTGTTTTACAACAGACATTTCCAGAAACCTTGCGATGCTTGCCTATGTGCATTGCCTCTGCCGAGTTTAAGAAATGTGTTTGTTGCTGTTGAAACTCTTAATTCCTCCTTTCTCTGTGTTGGGTGTTGAGACCCCAAACTTTTCATGTCTGGGCACAGGTTGCTTCAGGGTGAGGAGGCCTGTCATCTCCTCCATCCGCCTCCCTCTGGGCTGGCTCTGCTCCCAAGGCCCAGGTGGGTGGAGAAAACGAGAAGAAAAAGCATGAAGCTGAGGAGACTGACTCTCATCGCATGTGTGAGCCTAGGGTAGCCTGAACCGAGTGAAACTATACGAGAGTGTTGCTTCTGTTTGATCAGCACATTCGGGCCAAGCTAGAGTTTGAACCATGGCTGTCACAATAACGTGCCTGCCTTCCACTTCCATCACAAAGGGGGTCAATCGGGCACTAGATTTATGCTTTCCCGACCGGAAGCAAACAAGCAGAAGCTAGACAGGACGTGAAACCACAGATTCTAGAACCCCCGCGCTAATGGCAGCGAGTCCAGAGAGAGCGAGAAATGAGGTGAGCCTCTGATCGCCCAGATCACCCAGGAGTCCAGGCTCTGTCAAAGGGAGGGGTACCCCAGGCCAGTTCCTGGAGTTGCAAGGCTGATCTGAGTCTCAGTCCAGGACAAAGCCTGGAGAGAAACAGCTGCGTGAGGAAGCCAGAGCCAACAATAAAACTGTGAGAGAGGATTCGGGAAGCAGTGCCAGCTCCCACGCAGGCTGGGAATACTGCTGCCCAGCAGGCTGGCTGGAAAACTTCATGTCAACGGGCACTGGCTGCCGCCCCTGAGAGCTTCCTGGGAGAGGGAAGGAGAGGGAAGTAATTTTCTCCAAACTAAATGCTTCTCTGGATGCAGTTAACAGATCGAAAAGCAAGACCCGAAGGGATCAAACTATTACCCAGTAGCTGTGTTCCAACAAGAGGCCCAAGACTGTTTCTTGGGCTACAGAACTTTCCCGCATCCAACAGGACAAGTTCACGACATCTAGCTTTCAGTCAGAGATCGCAAGTCACGCAAAGAGTAAGTGACCAACAAAGAGGAGAAACATCATCAACCAAAATGGAACCAGAAGTGACCCAGACGTTAGGGCACACGAAGATTTTAAAATAGGCACCACAACTGTATTCCCTAGATTTCTATACCCAGCAAAACTGACTTTCAGCAATGAAGGTGAAACAGACTGCCAGACAAGCAAAACCTGAAAGAGTGTGTCACTGGCAGAACTACATTAATGACTAAAAGACATCCTTGATGGGGAAGGACAGTGAGATCAGATGGAAACATGGGAATGAAGTGTGCTGGGAAAGATAATATCCATGATTAAAATTTCAAGCATCCCCTCTGTTACTATTAATATAAGCACCACGTGGCTCTTGGTCTTTGTGTAATGTTCAGTATTTTAGAACTTGTCAGGAACCCAGTTCTTTATTATTATTATCACTAGTGGCCTGTTGCATGAAGATTCGCACAATAGGCCTTCCTTCCCCTGGCTGCCGGCACTGGTTTTCCTCCGGGACCCAGGCCTTTGGTCCAGCCGCAGCAGCCAGGCTTGGCTTCTCCGCTTCCGCTGCTCCCAGCCTCTCCTTTTTATTTTTTCCCCCCAGCTCCTTCAGGGGAGCTCAGGGTGGACTGGAAGTCTGGGTTGCCCCCAGCGACTCAGGCCCCCTGCGATCCAGGCCCCCAGCCCCTCCTTGAGTGGAGAACAGGGTCAGCGGGAAGTTTGGCTTCCTCCATCGCCAGGAGCAACCCAAGCCTCCTGCTCGCTCCAGCTCCGTGGCTGTAGCCATCTTCAGTCATCTTCAGTCTTCGCTCTGCACCTGCATATGCAAATTAACTGCCATCTCTGTTGGGTTAATTTGCATAGTTGCTCTGATTGGCTGGTGGGTGTAGCAGAGTGGCGGAGTGACGGAGTGATGGTTAATTTGCATGTTTCTTTTATTAGTGTATATTGTTATCATTAGTATTTGCCTTGTGAAATGGAAGGGTCTGGGCTAGTGTCATGTCAGAGTCCCCTGAAGCCTACTTGAGGGAGGGGCTAGCAGAAAACTGTGTTGGGGGCCCCTGTGTCTAACTCTGTGTTGAGGACCGGAATTCTCTCTTCCCCCTCTCCACATCTAGTGAGAATCTTCAAATCTTTACATCAAACACTTTTGGTGTCAAGAACACAAAATAAAATAGAATGTTTTTCATTCTCCAAGGACCCAAGCATGATTATGGGATTGTGAGGAAAATTACCAAACTCACATACTCAATTCACAGCCCTCATCTGTGGAAACATGAGCTGACACCATAAATCACTTACATCCACAGTGTGATTTCCCTGAAGAGCCCGCTTATATGGAGGCATTTTGCAGGGAGCGGGGTGGAGGGGGAGAGATGGAGAGAGGACGGGGGGGGGGGGGGGGGGGGGGGGGGGGGGGGGGGGGGGGGGGGGGGGGGGGGGGGGAAGGGAGGAGCAGGGAGGAGCAGGGAGGAAACCTACTGGAAACGGACTCTGACACATTCACACTGCAGGTGCCCCTCACGGAGATGTCTCATGCTTCTTCTCATTCTCTTGAGACTTCAGCGGAGTGCAGGAAACTCGTTTAAATGTTCTCTCACTTACTGTGCCAACAATGTTTGCTCAGAGCTGTGGTCTCAGCGCAACCGGCAGATCATGGCTGAGGAACCCGGTACCAGGCCAGGACGCCATAGCCAGGCACACTGCGCCGGGCCCTGGCAAGGCATACACTCATCAGGGACCGCTCAGGCTTGGTTTACCCTTAACTGTCGGGCAAGCAGGACTTTGACGAAGCACATAAGCACTTCTTTATATTCAAACGTGTATGGCATTTCATATGTGTAGCTGATGTGTTCCTGACTTTATAAAAGGGCTTGTAAAACATTTAGAAAACTACGACTTCATGTCACCTAGGATCACACATAAAGAATTTTCTAGAAGACGTTACAGCACAAGTAAAGACGCACGGCAGTGCATTTAGCATGCGAGCAGGATTTGAGGCTGATAATGGGCTAAAAGTCATCAACTTACGATTTTCACATCCATAGAGTACCTAAAACTGTGATTGGCATTACTTTCTCACGAAATCTGAAATGGTAAAACACATTCACCGCCAAAAGTCCTCAAAGAAAAGACGGATGAAATGATACATTGAAGGGCTTGTAATTACCATATAAACGCAAGTCTTTCTACTTCAGTGTCGATACCAATGTGCTTTCTGTAGCTGCATGCGGCTGCTTGTAGAGACCTTGCTTTCGAAGGGTGATGAACACCACCCCTGCCTGGCACCCATGTCCCAGCTCACGGGCCTGGCCGCCCCGGAGCCAGCACGCAGCCATCTTGGCACAGGTGGCCTCCATAGAACAAGCCAAACAGTGACGCAGTCACTCAGCACCAGGTGTTGCTGATGGGGAGCATGTGCGCAGCCAAACCACACTGACGGCACGTCCCACTCCGGCTCCTTGCGCATCTGCCCTGGAAGGGCGTCCGGTCAAGAGCACAGGCCTGAAGAGGCGCAGCTTAGAGGAGCGGGCGAGGGGGCAGCTCCCCTACAGCAGAGCCCGGCGCCCGGTGGGACACAGGGTGCGTGATGGACCTGCCAGTCCAACTGATGTGGGAAGTGGAGGGGATACAACGCTGTCCATCTCGTATTGCGGCGCCTCGGGGTCCCGGGGAGCGGGTGGCCCCGAGTCAGGCAGCGGGGAAAAGAGAGACTGTCCCGGCCATCCGTCCCCATGGGGAAGGCTCGGGTCTGACGGCTGGGCGAGGTGGCTGGCTCAGATCATGCCCCCAGTGGTGGGTCGTGGGTGACAGGCCCAGATGCCCGGATTTCACCTGCTGTTCTAACAGGAAGGTTGTGGTATTCATCCCCCCACCCCCACCCCGAATAATAAGGTCATGCTTTCTGGGCTTCCGCTGAGGGTAGACATCCAGTTTTGCAAAAGTCACTATAACGAATGACACAGACGTAAGGACAACTTCATCTAATCCACGCGCCACAGCGAGAGTGGCCGGGCCTGCGCAGTGGAACTTCGTGCGGGTCCCAGGTCTCAGTTCGCGGGCCCCTTGTTGCACACGTTTGCCACATTCATGGGCTTATATGGGGGCCACCTGTGTCGTCGCATGAGCAGACGTGAACAGGCTTCCACGGTTTGTGGGTCATTGCAGCCGTGATCTGCCTGCGGACACGCGTCCAGTGCTGAGGGCACACTCTGCGTCCAGGTTGCTCTCAGCGTGACTTTCTGTAAAGCAAGAGGAGTTGGGTGCCTTCCCCACGCTCGTCACAAACAGCATCCAGCCTCCCCCCAGGCTCTCCAGCAAACGTCATAGCCTAACCACAGATATCTTCTCTGGGCTAGTACCTGCCCCATGAGACCCGGGCCGCAGGCTTGCTGGGAGGTTGCTCCCGCTCCTGCGGTTGCGCCCCCCGCCCCCAGTCCCTGCATGGTGCCGAGGGCAGTGTTCGCTGCCTGCACACAGAGAGTGGGAGCAGGAACAGCACCAGCGCCGCGTTCCTAAGGTCACCGTGGAGGGAAAGCCTTCCTCTCCAAGATCGCCGTCCTTTACACGATTACCTGACTGTTACTCATGCCAAGAACCTCCATATTTGAATAGCAGGAGGAGCTTTAAGCCAGAGAGAAAAATAAAGACAAAAATAAAATTTAGTAAGTCTAGGGCACCATTAGTCGTTGTAATATTATTTCTGATCCATCAACCACATTTGGCAAAACAGTCAAATAGGGAATGAATGTGGAACGAAGCAGAGCCACCTACTGACAGTCACGGACCCAGACTGTGGGTGCTTCATCGACACGTGGAGTCTTTCATGGCAGTGCCCATGCAGGGCACAGTGCAGGAGGCCTCTGGTCCCAGAGGCCAGGGATGGCAGGGGTGTTCCCTTTCTGTGTGCTTCTCTCTCTCACTAGGCACTGGTGGCACGACCTCAAAGCTAACCGGGCTGTGGGCACAGCCTGTAAGCTCATCCAGGGCGCCTGCTTACTCATCTGCGGCTGCCCTTCCTGTCCAGGAGACGCTGTCGCCGTGGGAGGGGTGGCATCCCTTCTGATCTGGCCCGGCCACTGCCCTGACACGGGGTCTTCATCCCCCATGACTGTCTCTCCTTTAAAACCATCTCCCACGTGTGTCCCCCAAGCCCTGAGCCTGTCACTGCTTGTTGTGCCTGTTCAGCTTTTTGCGTCCGTCGTCTTGGTTTGAAAACTTGATCTGAAAAAAGTGCGTGCTTCTGTGAGCCTAAACTGCTCTAAAGCATTGCCTCGGTGAAACAGACTCTAACACGTACTCACTAGTTTTATTCGTCTTAGTTTTGTCAAGTTTATAGGTAAGTTTACAAATTACACTTTATCTTCTTCCTTTTCCAATGAGGCAGCAAGATCAATGGAGAGAGTCGTAGGCACTATCAGAGCGCGGGCAGCGCTCCGCTGCCCAGCGTCGTCCGAGGGGAGCGTGTATGGTGGCCGTGCTGCCCGCAGTAGCAGAACAACTAAAAGGAAGCTTTAAATTCTACTCGCTAACGAAACGGGGGCCTTTGAGGGGAAACGTTTAGATTCCAAGTCTAAAGTCATTTGAAATGTTGTAAAGCTTGGATTTTGTGATTGCTCAGTATTTCCCTCTGCTTGTAGCCAAATAAAGCCATGTTATCTGTGTGAGTTACTGCTGTGGGAGGGGCGCTTCTCCTGCCCTCCCCAGCCCACATGCGCACTCTGCAGTCCCCGCCAGTTTCTCAGCTTCGGGCTGTGGGAGCAGGGACAGTGTCACTCTGGGGCACTCCATCCTGGGGCGGGGGGTGTGTGGGGCAGTGGGGGTGGCTGCCCCAACAAGCAGGGACAGTGTCGCTCTGGGTGGGGCACTCCATCCTGGTCGATTCAGCACCACGAACAGCAGCAGCAGTGAAACGGAGGAAGTTGCAGAGCCAAAGCCAGGAGAGAAGCCCAGCCAGGATGCAGGCGGCCGGGCCCCGAACTTCCGTCCGTCTGTCCATCTGTCCATCTGCCCCAGAGCAAGGCCCACACCCAGAGAGCCCAGCCATTTCTTGCAGATTATCACCAGCTGACAGACCAGTGTCTGTGTGCCTGCCCCAGAGGTCAGCTCTGCTCATCGGTGGGAGGGCAGAACATGAGCACTTTAACCCCCGATTTCCTTCGTGTGGAACGGACACGGGAAAGCTCTGCCCACGCATGCGACCGGCACACGCCGCGACGCCCGCGCGTCCTCTCGGGCTCACGCGTGCCGAGGCGGGCGGCCTCTACTCCGGAGGAGTGAAGAGCAGTGTGGACCCCGGCTCCCCCGTGGCCTCAGCCAGAGACGTCACACACGCAGCTGCTGCCATGTTGTGGTTGGGGGAGCTACAGCCCCAAACAGCGTTGGAATGTACTTCCCTGGGGCCGAAAGGTTTCCAGACTTAGATATTTTTAGCTTGTAAAGAGGTTATGCAGTTTTTATATTTGAGCTCTGAAATACCTCCAGGAGTGTCTATGCCCTGTCCTTTTTAAAATACGTATATAGTAACTTTGCAGGAAGAAGTCTGACTAGTCGCACCAAGTTGGATAAATATAGACTAGAAACAGTGTCATAAGTCGCTGTCAGGTTTTGCCATAAATGAAACGCTACACCACATTTAGAGAAAAGAGTTAAAACTGTGTTTTCAGCACCTTTTGGGTTTGAGAATTTCATTTTAATTTTCATTATCTATTGGCCTAGGAAACAGAGGAGGTTTATGCTTTTAAATTGGGTAATAAAGTAAAATTTTTAAAAAAATGCTTTTGAAGTGAAACAGCGGCTGAATTGATGTGAAAGGCGATGCGGTCAGACCTGACATCGCAGTGCAATTGAAGGCCGTGTGCTCGCTGCAGCAACGTCCTGCTGAGAATGGCTTCAGGCTGGTGCGTGCGTGCATGCCTGTGTGTGTGTGTGTATGTGTGTGTGTGTTTACATGGCACAATGCATTTATTTGTTGTGAACCAACACAGGGCCTGGCAGACGGCGGTGGTCCTCTTGGTGACCTTGGCGGTGGCCGTGGTGGATGGGCAGCAAGTGACCGTGTGCAGACCCCAGCCCTGCATCTTGGCAGCGACACCACTGAGCTCAGCCCGCCGCCGCCGCGAGGCCGTGTTAACGCCTTATTAAGAGAAAACAAACTTGCCACTGAGCATCACACTCATTTACTGCTGAGGTCTGATCTGTTTAAGGAAGCCGAACCCAATTTTCCCCCCGGCACTGTTCAGCGAGCGACGTCTGCAAGCATTCTGCGATCCAACGAGTTCGGGGTCGTTTTGTATCCAAACCTCTATCATTACTCCTGGATTTTTATTTTGTTGTTGTTGTTGTTGTCGTTAATCTTTCCTGGAGGATATTGTTCCATTGATTTTTTTTTTCCTCTTAGAGAGAGAGTGAGGCAGGAGGGGGAGAGAGAGAGAGAAAGAGAAAGAGCGAGCAGGAGACGTATTTAGTAGACAGGGCTAGTAATTTCCATCTTGGTTTCATCGCATCATATGAGTGACGGAGCTTCCCGCAGATCTGTACCTTGCCCACTGTGATCAGCGAACACACCCTTGCCTCCGGAAAGGACACGGGCCGTTGTCTGCGGGGTTTTATCTGCTGGCCGAGCCCTTGGCGATTTGCTGGCGGGGTGTCTGCCGTGGGTCCTGCAAGCTCAGAGGACACATAAGCGCGCCTCGTCTGTCATCTGTGTGAGAAGCCCCGTCGCGACGCCCGCAGCTCAGCTGTTCTGCAGGAGTTACTCTGTGCTGGGAGGGAGGACCCCCACGTTGACGAAGAGCAGTGGCCACCAGCCCCCGTTCCCAGGGCCGGCCGCGCCCTCCATGCTGCGCCTTTTGGGGGTCGGGAGTTGCTCTCTCTCTCTCTCTCTCAATCCCCTTGAAGGATCTACAGCATTTAAAGGATGAGTGGAAAGGATAGCATGTGCCTTGCTGGTGCCGCTCAATCGGTTGAGCATTGACTCATGAACGTAGTAGAGGTCACCGGTTCGATCCCTGGTCAGGGCACATGCCTGGATCCCCAGTAGGGGGCGTGCAGGAGGCAGCCCATCAATGTTTCTCGTCATTGATGTTTCTATCTCTTCCTCTGCCTCCCTCTCAGAAATCAATAAAAATATAGTTTTAAAAAAGAAAAAGAGATGCAGAGCCTTGACCACTGTCAGGACTGCTGAGTCAGGAAACCCGGGCAGGGCTGCAGGGTCTGGCTTACCCTTCCCCGCCCCCTTCTCCCCCTTCACCAAGGAGTTTCCGATGCACTCACTGCACTGGAGACCTCGGTGTCGCTCGCTGTGCTCAGGGCAGGGGAGAAGGAGGCCCGTGTGATCGCACACAGGGAAGGGGCAAGTAGGGTATACAGAGACACCGGCCGCGTTTGTTCGATAAATATATTGGCTTTTCACGTAAGAAACATATCGAATGCCTGGCCTAGGCCGGGCCCTGTGAGGATGCAAGCAGGAGGAAGACGTGCCACAACCATCTCAGGATCGGGTGCGGGGCAGGCAGTGCAGCGCCTGCGCGCAAAATCCGAGGGGCCGCGTGTGTTTCTAAAATGCTCTCGGTCCGCGGAGACATCCGTTCATTTGTAAATTGCCGAGGGCTTCTTTCAGACGACAGCGTGGAGGTGAGAAGTGCGACCAAGAACATACGGCCCCAAAGCCGAAACCGCTGGCTCTTGCAGCTGCAGCGGAAGTCGGTTGACGCTGTGTCTAGTGTCTGAAGGGTCTAAAGGGTGCCAAGTGGGCATACGCCAGCGGTGTCCCGCCACCCAGGGAGCCCTTCGTGGAGGCTTTCGTCGTCACAGACACTTAGCTCCGTGGAGTGACTGTCCTGGAAGATGCGGAGACGGACGGAATGCAGAGCATCTCCGGCCCAGCACCTCGGGGAATGGAGGGGAGAGGCGTGTGTGAACAGACATGGAAGGAACAGGAGGAAGAAATGAAGAAACGTAGAGAGAAAACTTCGATTGAGGAGGGAGGATATTTTACATCAAAAGAGTGCGACTTCTGTGAAAAGCTAAAGGAGTGTGCCCACCGGTGTGGCCCAGCCGGTTGGGCGCCCCTCGTGCACCTGAAGGGTGCCGGTTGCATTCCCCGGCAGGGCACGTGCAGGGTTTCGGGCTTGACCCCTGGTAGGGGGCAGCCAATGGGCGTTGCTCTAAGGCGACCAGATTTAAAGCGGTACGCCGTTGACCGGGGGGCAAGAGGAGGGGTTCTTTCTTTTTCTTTTTTTTTTTTATTATCATTACTTAAAATATTACAAAGAGTAATCGGGACTTTTTTAAAACGCCGCAGGACGCGGGACAAATTGTTAAAAATCGGGACTGTCCCGCCAACAGCGGGACGTCTGGTCAGCTTACTTACTCTCACGTGTCAATGTTCCTCTCTTCTCCCTTCCTGTATCTCGAAAAATCAATCAACTATTCTTTAAAATAATAAAAATAAAGTTAAATTAAATGAAGAAGGAGCATGTGCAGAACAAGAGTAGGGAAATGAATTAACAAGGCGAGAGGTACAGGTTCCAACATCCCAGCTGCCGCTGTGGGGGTGGGGCCGGTCCCCCAGGATTCTGGGGTGCTGCAGAGCAGGAAAGGTGCGGGGCTCCGCGTGAGCTGGGAGTCACGCTCTGCTCCTCCGTGAGTCGGCATAGGTGTGCCTGCCTCCTTCCTCTGTCCTTCACTCCTGCTACTCACCGACCAATGGTGTCGAGATGCTCCGAGGAAAATGAAAGCACGGGGTTCCCTTCAGGAAGCCTGGTCGCGCCCTGGCTCCCCTGTGATGGTGTGGCTTTGGGCTAAGTATCCCTTTCCTGGTCGTGAGACGCCATTTCAGCTTCCTCCCGTGTCCACGTGGAGCTCACGCAGGAGACTCACTTGTCAGTGAGGGGCGTGCTCCCAGGCACAGAGTCCCCAGCTCCGGGGCACAAAGAGCAAAAGAAGGGAAGGCTCCTGCGCCCTCTTCACAGGGCGGCCCTGACTGCCGCCCAAGGTCATTCACTCCCCTTGAGAGGTCTGATGCCGACCTAATGACAGAGCCCTTCTCCTGCCCCGATTTTCTAACATTTAGGAAATGTTACTGTGTTTACAGTGATCGTTTGCTTGGAAATGTTTAGACGGGGAAGTGCTGTGTCTTTGATCATGTTTCTCTTTCTTGCAGGAATTTTTCTTTAAATGTTCAGCGCACCCGACCTCTGACAAGGAAACATCAGTAGCTTTGAACCTGATCACAACCAACAGCCGGGACATCACCTGCATCACGTGCACTGACATCAGGTGAGGACTGGAAACACTGTCACACGCAACTCCTCGCTTTCCCAACAGCACAACCTTCCCAGGGACTCTCTCTCCTGAGGAGAGTCGGCCTGACTTGGACACTGTACGCCTCGCTTTGGTATATTTTAATGGGAAAAACTTCAAAATGCCATATCCATGCATTTAGCAGCTTGCTCAGTAGTCAAGTAGGATCCTAGTATAGAAGTGAGATGACTTCTACCTCAAAATAGACTCATGCATAGAGATGTTGTCATGGACTCATGCTTGAGCTTTTGTCATGGACTCATGCATAGGATGTCATGGATTCATGGTAGGAATATTGTCATGGACTCATGCATGGGATGTTGCCATGAATTCATGCATAGGATGTTGTCATGGATTCATGCATAGGATGGTGTCATGGACTCATGCATAGGATGTTGTCATGGACTCATGCATAGGATGTTGTCATGGATTCATGTATAGGATATTGCCATGGACTCATGCATGGGGATGTTGCCATGAACTCATGATAGGATGGTGTCATGGACTCATGATAGGATGGTGTCATGGACTCATGTATAGGATGTTGCCATGGACTCATGCATGGGGATGTTGCCATGGACTCATGCATAGGATGTTGTCATGGACTCATGCATAGGATGTTGTCATGGATTCATGTATAGGATATTGCCATGGACTCATGAATGGGGATGTTGCCATGAACTCATGATAGGATGTTGCCATGGACTCATGATAGGATGGTGTCATGGACTCATGCATGGGGATGTTGCCATGGACTCATGATAGGATGGTGTCATGGACTCATGATAGGATGGTTTCATGGACTCATGTATAGGATGTTACCATGGACTCCTGTATAGCATGATGTCATGGATTCATGTATAGGATGTTGCCATGGACTCATGCATGAGGATGTTGCCATGGACTCATGATAGGGATGTTGTCATGGACTCATGATAGGGATGTTGTCATGGACTCATGATAGGGATGTTGTCATGGATTGATGCATAGGATATTGTCATGGATTCATGTATAGGATGTTGTCATGGACTCATGCATGGAATGTTGCCATGGATTCATGTATAGGATGTTGCCATGGACCATTGCATAGGATATTGTCATGGACCTATGTGCAGGGATGTCATAAATCCCTGCATGAGCACACCCCAATACTCTATATTGTGCTTTGCTAATTGTGGGGTGTTTTTTTTCCTGTTAATGCTTTATGTTTTAATTTAGAAATAATTCACTCACAATAAAATTTCTTAAATGTTAGAAAAATTTAACCTTGTGATTAGTAAGATTTTAGTTTACTCAAGATACTTCTTTCCATTATCTTGAGAAGCCCGGATATTTGCATGTACATATGGGTTGTGTATGTGTGTGAATGTGTACGTGCCTACGGTATGCAATCATGTTATATATAGTTTTGTATCTGCCTTTTCCATTTAACATGGTATCATGATAAATTTTCCCTGCCATGAAATATTTTATGAAAACAAGGCACGTGTTTTTAATAAGCGTCTAAGATTCCATCACATGGGAATACTCTATTTACTCCTTTCCTCATTGCTAGTAATTTAGACTATTTCCAGTGCTTTATAAAAAATGCACATATTAAATGAAGTAAGACTGAAGTCCAAATCCTTTCATGTGCTTCGAATGTAAAGGCACAGTCAGAGGAATTGGCCTCCGGGTTCCTCATAAAATCCAAGAACTGACGTAAGGAATCGGCAAGGCTCTGACTGGCTCTAAAGGTGGCAGCTGCGCTCAGTCGCAGCTTTAAACCGATCCTGTCATTTGAGAAAACACTTGGCTGTGGGTCCCATCTGCTATCAGGTACAGGAGAAACAGAGGAGGTTTTCGGGGCTCCTGCTCTGCAGACCACACCTCGGTGCTGGTTAACATGCGAAAACACGTAGAAGATAGATGTGCCATGCATTTCCAGGTGTTGGCGTGAAGTTCCCTTCCGTGTGTGAAAGGAAAACACTAGCAGGAAGTGAGGTACAAAGACAGTTCCCAGCAGAGAGGGCCGAGAATCACAGAGCCTGGCCTGTCCTTGTGCTCTGCCAGCTATGGGCTGCCTGTAGGGCAAAGCCAGGCTGACGGGGTACTGACGTGACCAAGGCTGCAGTCCCACTCATGTCTCTGCAGCAGAGGATTTAAATTAGTGTTCCCGACCTGAATTAAAGCAATTCTACTTCATGCAATGCAACAAGCAGAAAACAGATTAATTTTATACTAGAGGCCCGGTGCACAAAATTAGTGCACTAGCAGGGGTTGGAGGGGGTGTCCCTCAGCCCAGCCTGCACCCTCTCCAATCTGGGACCCCTTGGGGGATGTCCGACTGCCAGTTTAGGCAGTCGGACATCCCTCTCACAATCCAGGACTGCTGGCTCCCAACCACTCGCCTGCCTGATTGCCCCTACCGCTTCTGCCTGCCAGCCTGATCACCCCCGAATCACTCCCCTGCCAGCCTGGTTACCCCCAACTTCCCTCCCCCGTCGGCCTGGTTACCCCCCTCCCCTGCTGGCCATCTTGGGGCTGTGGGCACTGCCATCTTTGAGGGTGTGGCAATCAATGAGCATATTCCCTCCTTAGTGGCTGTGGGTGCCGCCATCTTTGAGGGCTTGGCATCAATTAGCATAGTCCCTCCTTAGTGGCTATGGGCGCTGCCATCTTTGCAGTGGTGTGAGGGTCCATTGGCATATTCCCTCTTTATTAGATAGGATGGAACATTCTCTCTTTAAAAAGCCCTTCTGAATTTAATGGAATTTTCCAAAACTGAATAAAATGAAGTAAATTTATCAGCAATCAACAAGCCTTAAGGCGATATCACAAATAAGGAGGAGGTTAAGGCGATATTAGGAATAAGGATGCTAAGGGGATATTAGGGATAGGGAAGAGAGTTAAATTTCCACGTCCAACTCGTAGGGTCCAGATCCTTCAGCTGTATTGTTGGGGGTCAGTAACTTATGCAAAGAGAAGGACTGTTTTATGAGCACTGATGCTTTGAAATGTGAGCCCATGTCAGTGGGTGACCTTCATTTCCCCAGAGTCCACCTGGAGCTTTCAGGTGTGAGATTCCAGCTGCACCCGCCGGGCTTCCCGGAGACATTGCAGGTGCTCCGGCGTGAAGTTCACGCGCTCACCTCTTCCTTCAGCGGTGGCTGCAGGTGCCCAGCAAATCCACCCGGGCTAGTTCTGTAGCCGTTAAGGTCAGCCTTGCACGTGTCGCCACCTGCGTCTTAGGCAGTTGTTGGTTTTCTGATGGTGGATGCTAAGAAGCGGCTGTATTTCTGAAGCCCCTAAGTGGCCCTCGCCAGGGCTGGGGGGCAGGGAAGCCTTATTTTTATGGCCTATTTTCAATGCAAGTGAATGCCCACAAAGTCTTGATTATTTCTTTTATTTTATGCAAAAGCTTTTGAGTAGCCCGTTTTACTTTGAATAATATTGTAAGTGGCGTGTGCACTTGTTTTTAATTGCAACTTAACCCTTGTAATTAGCGACTGATTGTCCACTCGGTGAGGAGAGGACATTATTTTCCTTGCAAATTGCATTTGCACTGGATCGTGTCCTCACATGGTAAAGTGCCGGGACGTTTGGTAGCGGTGGGCGATGGTGTGATCCACGTGGCTCTCTGAAGACATCGCATGTGTAGCGATTACTTCCCGTGACATTCAGAGTCAAGTGCTTACGGACCTGTTCTTCGAGGCTTCCAAAGCCCACAGAGCTGTTTGCAGCCAAATCAGCAATAGTCTCAGGAACCCAAAGTGCAAGCAAATTATTTAACTGAAGCAAGGCTCATGGTGTGTGGATTCTGTTTCTTGTTAATTTGGCAAATTCTGCATCAGAAAAACACAGCCTCGGACCCTGTTGCCGCC
>PVJC01010990.1:0-42583 GCA_004026665.1 Murina feae | reverse complement strand
GTGGCTGGAGGAAGATGGGCAGTAGGCAAGCTTGGGAGGCAGGCCGCCCGCAGCCCTGGTCACAGCTCAAAAAAGAGAACAACATGCTGGGGAGGGCAAGAGTCTGAGAGATCAACATAGAGGGGGTGCCTGCTCCAAGCCTCCACGGTGTGCCTGGGGGCAGGTCCCCAGCAGGTAGACACACACAGGAGGACTGCTCTGAGCCTCTGATGCGGCTGGGGGCAGGTCCCCAGTGATGACACACACACATACACACACACACACACAAAAGGCGCCTGGCAGATTGGGGCCATCATAGGACATCCATTGAGGGGTCCTAGACTGTGAGAGGGCACAGGTCGGGCTGAGGGACTCCCTCCACCCCGAGTGCACAAATTTTTGTGCACCGGGCCCCTAGTGTATATATAAATATGTATACACACATATATGTAATCTAAATAATAATTCTATTAACAAATCTTGACCACAGAATTATGATAAGCAAGCAGTTAAATGGGTACAAATATCAACTCTAATCAAAATTATAATAACACTAGGGGACCAGTGCACAAAAATTTGTGCCCTCTGGGGGGTTCTTCAGCCTGGCCTGTGCCCTCTCGCGGTCTGGGAACCCTCAGGGGATGTCCACCTGCTGGCATGCCTGTCCAGCCTGGGTGAGGGGCTGAGTGCTGTTTTCAGGCTGCCCACAGCTTCCATTAACCCAACGTCCCAGTGAGGCTGGCTGGAATCAGGTTTATTTATCTTCTATAATTGAAACTTTGTTACTTTGAGCAGAGGCCTACACAGGGAATGAAGCCTCCTGTTTGCTTCAGCTCCATGGCTTCTATCATTGAAACTATGTTGCTGTGAGCAGAGGCCCAGCCAGCCTAGGCAGACAGTTTACTTCTGGTGCAACTGAAGCCTCCTGCTTGCTCTAGCTCCATGGCTATCGGTCTCCATCTTGGCTGGGTTAATTTGCATACAGCTGCTCTGATTGGCTGGGGGGCATGGCTTGGCTGATGGGCATGGTTTAGGTGTCTCAGAGTGATGGTTAATTTCCATATTATTATTTTATTAGAGTATATTAAATGGGAAAGAAAAAAATAACAATGGCCTCTGAAACACAATGTTAAAATTTCTCCAAATATATTTAGAAAAAAAGTGAATACAATTATTTAAATAAAATACAAAAAATTTTTGAGAAAATTTGATGGTATATTCCATATTATTTGTCTATACCATAAAAATTATATTTCTTATTTGAGATTTCTTTTTTGAGATACACCGTATTTTCTGGCGTATAAGATGACTGGGCATATTAGACGACCGGGCATAGAAGATGACTTTTGAGAAGATTTTCCTGGGTTAAAAAGTCGTCTTATGTGTCGGAAAATACGGTAGTCATTAAGTACAACTTTTGTGTAGGTGGGTGAGAGCAAGGGGGAGGCTGTTAAGATGAAAGTTAAGATGAAAGTTAAATGAAAACTATTTATTTTAACAAAATAATATGAAAAATTCTCAAAATTCTTCAAAACTACCTACTAATTCTGTAGTGTGTTATACAATAGACTTAATCATGGACAATTCTGCATTTTCAATTGAGGTTTTTAGATGTTTCTCTGGTCAATTATTTTGTGAATCATTATAGTTATTCTAGGTATGTAGTACACATATTTGTGCACATTGAATGGAAATTAATTTGAAGGTGGCTGGTGAGGCGAGACTGGGTGAGACAGGGCAGACATAGTTTGAAGCCAACCTTCCAAGGTCCCACCCAGGCATCTGTGGAGTGAGCGGGGTCCCTCTGACAGGTGGGGTACCTCAGTCTGGCCTGTGGAGGTCAAGCTAAATTGTGTTATCTAACATCCCCCAACAGGTCCCAAAGTGTGAGAGGGCACGCTGCAAAGTCGCTGTCATACAGGGTGTGGAACATAAATGCAAGGGTGCAATAAACCAGATTCTGGGCTGATACTGCCAAAGGTGGAATCATGTGGCCTCATGAGGAATCAGCTCTCTCCTCTCTGGTTTCAGGTGTGTCACCTGAGAACTGCAGCTGCCAAGTGACTGCATTTCGGCAACTCCTGCATTGAGTGTCTGCCCCCTGGTAGTCAGTGCACATCATAGTAACTGCTCAGACGGTGGGAGGGACACTTAGCATATTAGCCTTTTAGATAGATAGATAGATAGATAGATAGATAACTATCCTAACTAATAAAAGCACAATATTAAAATTAACCGTTTCTTCGGGACAAGCTAAGCTACGCCCACCAGCCAATCAGAGTGACTGTATGCAAATTAGCCTAGCCAAGATGGCAGAGGCCGCAGCCCCAGTGTGTGGCTTCTCCGGGGCTGCGGCCTCCGCCATCTTGGGAGCCTCCATCCGGGGAAGGCATATGGCGCCCTGATCTGGCCAATGCCTTCCCAGGCGGAAGCCTCTGGGGCAGGACCAGCCAGCTGGGCCTGGAGGCTCCCTCCTGGGAAGTCATCGGGTGGCCGCCACCCCATCGCCTCTCAGGCAGAAGCCTTGGGGCGGGACTAGCCAGCTGGCCCTGAGAGGCCATCGGGTGGCCAGGGGCACAGGCAGAGAGGCCTGAAACCTCCCTGCATGTGCCACAGCCACCCAATCGCTTCCCAGGTGGATGGCCCGGAGGGTCAGTGGGAGCTGTGACCAGGCTGAAAACTGCCCTCCAGAGGTTAGCCCCAAAGACAGCAATTGGCGCCCAACTTTGGTCCGATCTCTCTCTTACTTGCTCCACCATCTCACCACAGCCGATGCCTGCCATGTTCTGCACATAACCTCTGGTGGTCAGCACACATAATAGCAACCAGTTATTCAATCGTTCGATTGTTCTGCCATTCAGTCTATTTGCACACTAGCTTTTTATTATATAGGATTAATATTTACACTGTTTAAATTGCTGCAAGCACATTGGCTACTGAAAAATAGGAAGATAGTATTTCTCCTTTTTCCTGAGCCTTACTTGATAGAATTGTCTTTGCTTTGCACTAACGCATTTTCAGGTTGAACAGTATTCATCACAAAGGTAGCATTTATATCTTTATAGTTCTATTTATTGCTATAAGATCAGTTCAGTAAAGTAATGATGAAGGAATTATTCAGGATGGAGCTTAGATACAGTGCATTTCTAATAAAATTTTGAATAATGGTGTAATCTAATGACAATTCTTTTCTAATCTACTGCTATATACCATATCCCTTATAGGGGGCAATCAACATAAAAATGAATATTGGAGGATTAAGTAAGTGCTTGAAATTTGTGCAAACCTATTACTCCTGCTAGTTAAACTACACAATGAGTTTGTCCTTCTCACAAATTAATCCACATTTAAGAAAATATTCAATTATATTGATTAAAGTGCAGATACAAACTACTACAACAGAGATTCTTAATTAATTATTATCATCTTAGTAATTTATGTCTTATTCAAGTATAGTTTTGTTTTCTTAATGTCTCTTTTCATGTTCCAAAGCCCTCTTATGTTTATAGTATTCCTGTTCTTTTTTAAAAAGATAACGATGTTTGAAAAAATAATATTTTCATTTTTTCAATCTTCATTCTTAGGATTAACTTTGAATACCCAAAAATTAAAATAGAAAATTCATGGCAAAGTGACAACAAATAAAAAGACAAATTATTAAAATTAATAAGTAGTAACTCTTACTGTTTTTAATACAAATAGTGCTTATAAAGGAAAAAAAGGTTATGTGAGGACATTACATAACAAATACCAATAATCAATGTTACAGGAAAGAGTCCTATATTAATAAAATACTAACTGCC
The DNA here is from genome assembly GCA_004026665.1 of Murina feae. NCBI lineage: Eukaryota > Metazoa > Chordata > Mammalia > Chiroptera > Vespertilionidae > Murina > Murina feae. Next base: position 38,801 of record PVJC01010990.1, on the reverse strand, counting down.
TTAAATTACAGGATAATAGTTTCTAAACATACTCATATAACTAAGAAATGTGCACAAGCAATTTTGAAATTAATTCAGCATGTTCAAGTGTCTCTTTTATTATTGAAATTTTGAAAAAAAGACCAAATTAATTTATTAAAACAAAGGAGCATGCCTCAAAAATAAAAACATACTTGCAATTTTTCTAAAAAAGTTATAACTAAAAATGTTATTTTTATTGATGATGTTTTACAAATTATTGTTTGTCCTTTCTAACTTCTATACTTTTCTGATTCCAGTGAAAATTTTATTTTTATATTTAATTTAAACTCAATATTGAGTACACATTTATGAAGCTAGAGGCTTAAGTGATTTTTCAAAAATATAATTTTTAAATTGATTTTTTAGAGAGAGAGAAAAGGAGAGGAAGAGTGAGAGAAACATCTATCAGCAGCCTCCTGCATGCCCTCTACTGGGGATGGAACCCGCAACCTGGCTTGTGCCTTGACCAGGAATTAACCAGTGACTTTCAGTGCATGGGGCAAGGCTCAACCAACTGAGCCATGCTGGCCAAAGTGATTTAAATGCAATAAAGTCTTTGTCATGCAGAAAGTTACATTAAACAGTTACATTACCAGGCTAAACATCTTGCTCATCCTATATAATAAAAGCCCAGTGACTGAAATGGCAGAATGACTAGAGAGACCAGAACGACCACACCCCTTGCCCTGGCTGGCCCCGCCCCCCAGCGAGCAGTTATGGTGTTCAGGCAGGTAGGCAAACAGGAAGAAGCAGGCAGGCAGGCAGAGGTGGTTAGGGACCATCAAGCAGGTAGGCAAATTTTAATGGGTTCACTAATATTTGATATCCTGGAACCATATATTAAATGGTACAAATATATAAAATATTTGCATATATATAATATTTTTTCTATATATTCCCTATAGATAGATGGACAAGAAATTTCTGTTCATTTATATTTTATATCACTAAATTCTATTGTTTTTGCTGTTGCTACTGATATTATGTTATAGCAATTATGTTTTAAATCATCAATAATTAGAAGAGCCTAAAGGCAGTATTATTTTATATTAACTGTATATAGATAATATATAAAAGACACCTAAAATTAATATTTAGAAAACCTAGACTAATATTTAAGAATCATGAAAAAGTAGATATATTTTTGAATATTACAGAAGTAGCAATTTAAACAGCATAACAATTGTGCAAATAAAAATGATCAATGAAAGAGAATATATGTCCCTTAATTTTAATATATATATATTCCAAAAGTATTACATAATAAAATACTTGCTTAGGGTTTTTTGTGTTTCAAGTTCTGTTGCATTTTCTTCTGTATCTATCTTTCTCTCTCTCTCTCTCTCTCTCTCTCTCTCTCTCTCTCTCTCATCTCTATCTCTACCCCTATCCCTATCTCTATCTCTATCTCTATCTCTATCTCTATCTCTATCTCTATCTCTATCTCTATCTCTATCTCTATTATCATCTCTATCTATCTGGATTCCAGGTCCTGTTGGTCCTGTTTATAATATAACATTAGTTTGCAATGAGAAGTCTTCCAGGTGTTAATTTCTCTGACCTTGTTCAAATTCCATATCAGAATATTTGTTTCTGAATTTTCACTTTCTAGGTTCTTTTTAATCATTATTGTATCTTACTGCCTTTTCTGTATCTCAATCCATGTGCCTTATTATTTATCATGAATCTATATATGAATCCTTAGAATGGAGAAATTAACCAGAGTAGTTGCTTATGTAGTAAGAAGAGACAAGAACCACAGTCAACATAAGCAACAAATGTAAATACTTACCTTGGTGTAACATATTTAACTTCAGGTGTACAATCCCGGCCAGATAACTCAGTTGGTTAGAGCAGTCACCATATGCCAAGGTTTTAGGTTTGATCCCTAGTCAGAGGCACATACAAGAATCAACCAATGAATGCAAGTGGAACACAACTCTCCCTCTCTCCCTCCCTCCCTCCCTCCCTCTCTCCTCTCTTAAATAAAGTAAATGAATGAATTCGGCTGTACAGAAATATAAATTCATTTTGATGTAACTAACTCTACCTATTTTGATTCTTAATTCTGCTGAACTGCTAGGAAACTTTTACCTTAGTCTTCTCAGTAAAATTTCTGGTAAATGCGTGTAAGACAAGGGGAAAGAGGAGCTGAAGAAGGGAAAGGCTATGGAATGTTGAGGCTTACTGAGACAGGGAGTATCGTTCTCAGATGGTTCTCCATACAGCTCTCCATCCAAGATATCTCTTCTTGTATTTCATACCTGGAATATTTGTGCCAAATTAGGAATTATGGAGTCCAGTGACTATTTCACAATGTGCCTGAGGCCCCAGAAGTTTGTGAGAGGCTGTTATCACACTTAAGAATCACAAAACTCTTACTTCTCCGGAATGTTTCCACCCCCTCAGTGTACAAGACCCTTTTTGGGCCCATGTACTCTTCTCTTTTTTTTCCCCCTGAAAAGGCCCATGTACTTTTTTCTTTAAAATAGGTATTGAATGATTTTGAGAAATGGAGGGGAAGGAAGACAGAGAGGGATTTGTTATTTCACTTATTTATGCATTCTTTGGTTAATTCTTATATGTGACCTGACCAGGGATCAAACCCACAACCTTAGTGTATGGGGAAGACAACCAACTGAGGTGGGCTCCAGGTTTTTTTAAATTTTCACCACCTCCTGTCTGTTTTTTTTAAAACACAAATCCCAGACTCTTAAAATGTTCACAAAATCGGCTTGATAAAATAAGAAAATATTTCCCTCTACAAAATTGTTCAGTTATTTCTCCCCTGATATCTGTTTTCTGCAGAAGGAACATTTATTGTGGCAAATATACAGCCAAAGGGGAAAAAAATCGACCCCAAATATCTTCGTTGTTCAACATATGAAATATTTTTACACATTTTATATAAAAGAAAAATTTAATTCTTTCTTTGTTAATATTTTAAAAACTAGATTTCTACCTTCTCCTAGAAAATTTTAAAATTGGGATCCAGGAATAGAAAGTTGGGATCCCTACATTCCTGCACCACAAAAGGTAGTGCTGAGTTAGCTCTGCTCACCCAGGATGACTTTCATGTTATTTATTTCATCACGGTTCCCATGAATCCTAAACACTGTGGGTAGTTTTAGTTGCCATTCATCAGTGATCTTTCACTATTATTTCCCTTATACCTGGTCCTTTCATTCTTTCATGGGAACTGCCTTGCCCTCTGTATGAATTTGCTTTTGTATATACGATGAAGAGCTCATGTTTTTGGAACCTAAGTACAGAAATTTGGAAGGCTTTTGTTTCCACCTTGTCACATTGCTCCCTGGGACAAAGAGCACAGAGCAACTAGTTATTACTACAGGACCAAGTGAAAAAAGGGCATACTGGATAAATAAAGGACATAGATTGATACCATAAATTTATTATTCAATTACTGTCTTGTCAAATTATTTTATACACTAGAGGCCTGATCCATGAAGATTCATGCAAGGATAGGCCTTCCTTCCCCTGGCTGCCAGCACCAACTTCACTCTGGCCAGAGCCTTCTTTCCACCTTCACTCTGGTCCAGAGCCGCCTTTTCGCCTCCCCACACTGTCCAGAGGCCCAGAGTGGCTGAGGCGGTCTGGAACATCTGCATCACCGCCATGGCAACGACTCAAGTGGTCCACCCCACCCCCCAGCCACTTGGCACCTCCGTATGCAAATTAATCTGCCATTTTTGTTGGTTTAATTTGCATACTCACTCTTGATTGGCTGGTGAGCTTCATGAAGGTACAGGAATTTGCACCTTTCTCTTTTGTTAGTGTAGATTATTCTAATCATAAAATAAGCTTGAAAGCCCTTAATTCCCATAAAGCCCCAAATGTAACACCAGTTTATCAAATCCATCAATATGTATATAGTGCACTGAGTTTATGGATGGTTTTAAAAAGACATGAAACTCAACACTTTTAGAATGTAATTTTAATGAAAACTCAAATATAATTAACTCAAAATAAAACCAAATGACTTTAAACCTGCATGTAAAATTTGAAATGGACAACTTACCAAAAGGCTTTGCAAAGAGATGGCTAACATAGAGTTCCAGCTATGATGTCATACTAGCTAAAGCTGTATTAAAATGGAACCAGAAGTATTTACCTTTCAAAGGACCAGATCTAGTCTGTAAAAAATCAATTTCCTTGCAGGTGGATACCATAAACATGCTGAGGTGTGCTATGCCTCACAGAGTACTACACGTATAGCAGGGCCTTAATATAATTGGGGGAGGAATGACTGCATGCTGACTAAAGGGGAAAAAAAGAAACACATTAAAGTGTTCAATTTTTTAGAGTAAATAGAAAATATCACATATATTGAATTTTAAAATATGCCTTACAACAGATCAATTATCTATTAAAACAGTATTCAGATTATCCAGACATAGAAATTCTTAAACTTATAGAGAGGTTCATTTACATTTAAAACAAAGGGTGGATTTCTGAACATGTTTCCAGACTGACTCCTGCTTCCTACATGTCTCTGCATAAGATAGCTTATGTTGTGGAGAGTTTGTTTATGTCACGTTCCTATTTCATTTCTTTCTAATTGTATATATTCTAATTGCACATAGGAGGGAATTGAGTCCAAATGGTTGAGAACCTGACTCCAAACTCAGATTAAGTAATTAAGAGAGCAAGGAACTGAACCATGAGGCTGTACCCTGTGTTGGATAATCATACAATTTGAACTTGGAGTACTGAATTTCTGATGCATGGTTTTTTGGTGCCTCATCCATTCTTTATATACATGCATCAGAAATAGAAATGCTTTCTTCTTGAGTTCCTTCTTTTCTTCCTCAATCTTAGGAAAAAGGAGGTCTCTGTTCAGATACTCAAATGAGATTTTTTTTTTAAAATCACACAATCTATCAAAATTATGCTAACAAAGATGTGGTTAGGTTGTTATTTCTGACTTCGCTTAACTCCTTCATTTTATAAATGAGGAAACTAAGTCCCAGTGGGAGTATGTGCTAATTCAATTGAATTTACTATATTTTTATAGTTCTTTCAAAAAAATTTAGGCAGTTCATAGATAGGGCAAATATGACAATATAGACAAAACACAAAGAAAGTGGGGAATATAGAAAGAAAGAAAGGGAGAAAGAAAGGGAGAAGGAAAGAAGAAAGAAAGAAAGAAAGGAAGGAAGGAAGAAAGAAAGAAAGAGGGAAAGAAATGGCTAAAGCATTGTCTTTAGCAAAATATTGTATTACAAGAAATGCAGGTACGTGGATGATTATAATGGTCATGATAAATGCAATAAAATATCTACAAGGTAAAGCTGTAGACATCAAGAAATGTTTAATTTCATATGCTAATCAAGAAGTTTCCTCAAGGAAAATTTAAATGAATAGAAATGAGAATGTCAGAGTGTAATTCTCTCATGAGGCATCAAAACTAATAAAAAAAGTAATATGCTAATTGTGTCACTCCACTACATCCCAAACCATGCCCACCAGCCAATCAAAGTGACTATATGCAAACTAACCCAACCAATATGGCGGTCAGCAGCCACAAATCTAGAGCAAACAAGAGGCATCTTTGCCCCGGCAATGGAGGAAGCTGCCTGCCTAGGCTGACTGTGGCCTCTGCTCAAGGCATCAAAGTTTCAATTATAGAAGCCATGGAGCTGGAGCAAACAAGAGGCTTCACTGCCCCAGAGATGGAGGAAGCTGTCTGCCTAGGCAGGTTGTAGCCACTGCTCAAGGCAACAAAGTTTCAATTATAGAAGATAAATAAACCCCAGATATCTGCTTCCAGCCAGCCTCACTGGGGGCTTGGGTGGCTGGGGACTGTGGCCAGCCTGCAAACAACCATCAGCCCCTCACTCAGACTGGCCAGGCACACCAGCAGGGACTCCACCCTGAAGGGAATGTGGCCAACCTGAAAACGGCCCTCAGCCCCTCACCCAGGTTGGCCAGGCACCAGAGCAGAGACCCCTACCCTGAAGGGAGTGTGGCCAATCTGAAAACTACCCTCAGCCCCTCACCCAGGCTAGCCAGGAACCCCAGTGGGACCCCCACCCTGATCCGGGACACCCTTCAGGGCAAACTAGGCAGCCATAACTCATGCACCAGGCCTCTATCCTATATAATAAAAGGGTAATATGAAAATTGATCCTAACAGCAGAACCACTTGGAATGACTGGTCACTATGACACACAGTGACCACCAGGGGATCAATGCAGGACTTGCCCCTAGTGGTCAGTGCACTCCCACAAGTGGAGCTCTGCTCAGCCACAAGCCAGGCTGACAGTTGCCATGCAGCAGTAGTGGTGGGAGCCTCTCCTGACTCCTCAGCAGCGCAAAAGATGTCCAACAGCAGCTTAGGCCTGCTTCCTGCTGGCAAGTGGACATCTCCCGAGGGCTCCCAGGCTGCCAGAGGGATGTCTGACTGCCAGCTTAGGATCCATTCTCTGGGGAGTGGGCTTAGCCTGCAGATGGACATCCCTTGAGGCGTCCCAGACTGTGAGCAGGCTGGGTTGAGGGACCTCCCCAAGTGCACAAATTTTTGTGCACCTGGCCTCTAGTATATATAAAATAAACAGGAGTTAAAGACTTTATTCAAGTTATTAATTAATGCGAAAACCAATAAAATGCCCAAGCTATCTCCAATGGCAGGCACCTGGAACCAATACAAAATAATATTGAATAGCAATTGTAATTGAAAAATAAATAAATATTTAAAAAGAGAAATAGTGTGTTTTTTTTATATAGGCCATGAGAATGACACTTATTTTTTAAATATATCAGAATAAGATTCTGAGTGTAGAATCAAAGTTCAAGATTAATTTCCAGAATGGTGATGTGAGGAGTTCTGTGGATCTACTTGCTCCTCAGCAAAAAACACAGCCTGTGAAAATTATTCTTTTTAATCCCAAATATCCTTTAATAATCTTTGAAATTGTTCTAAAGTCATCAAAGCACACAGTATATGAAGAACCATTTGTTCAAGAAAATCTACTTAATCTTAGTAAGACAAGTGAGAATCTGTGGCACTTGGATCATAACCCACTCCTTCCCCAACTCCCACACAGGCTCTATGTGATGGAAACTCCATTCTGGGTTGATAACATTAAAATGATGGGGTTTCTCTACCCTCAACTCTCAGACAGTGGCTACAATATCTCCTTGGAAGGCAAGCTTCCAACATTTATTACACCTGCCCCTGTTTAGTTTCAGGTCGTGGAAGCTAAGCTCCAGGTGAGCATAGTTTAGAGATTAGGTTTCCCTTCATCTGTGCAGCCCCCATGTGCAGATGGATGCTTGAGGCCAAGACTAGGAGGCAGGGAATACAATACTGGGAACCCATCACCTGCACTCCAGCAACTGCCTATGCATAGTTTCTAGACCAGAAGAGGCAAACCAAGAAGACCAGAGGCTTCTGTTCAAGTCCAGCACTCTGCTCACAAACCAAAGGGGTCATTCCAAAAGAAGTAAGTTTCTGTCTTCATCCCCAGCTTCAGAAAAAATGACTCAGAGATTTTGCAGAAGAGCAAAGGCAGGCCATAATAACAGAGAGATCCAAAGATCTTTCCTAAGGAAATAAATTTATTTAGAACAGAGTACAGATGCTTCTCCACTTAAAATGGGGTTATGTCCTGAAAAACTCATTGTTAATTGAAAATGTTGTACTTAACACTATGCTCTAGAGTACTGGTTGTTTGCCCTGTGATCCCATGACTGGCTGGGACCAGGATCACAAGAAAGAACTGGTACTGCACATTCCTACCCTGAGAAGTGATCGAAATTCAAAATAAGGATTCCACTGAATGCGAACAGCTTTTACATCATCAATAAAGTATGAAAATCGTAAATCAGATCATAAGTTAGGAACCAGACTGTATGTTCAAGGAAGTTTACAACCAACAGCCTTTTTGAAAACAATAGAAATTTTAAAGGGATGCTATGAAGAGAGGGCTAGTAGCTCTTTCAGAGCAAGTCAGTTAGCTTATGTGAGGTCAGAACAAACATCAAAAATTGGCCTCAAGAATCTTTCTTCTCCCCAGTTCTGCAAGTACCCAGTGCAAACCTGTTTTAATTGGTTTAGATGCACAGCCACACTATTGGAGATTTGATTTATAGACAGTCACTGTATCCTGAATTTCATCTTCTTTAAGGAAAGAGCCATGAACAAGATTGCTAAACTTGCACAACAAACTAATCCCAGTTCTGGATTGAGAAGCCTCTTGTGTGCAGAGGGTGGATAACTCTGTGAATATACTGAAATCCATTAGCTTGTATATTTTAAATAACTGAATTTTATGGTATATGAATTATGTCTCAGTAAAGCTGCTACAAAAACAATAATTACAAATAAAAACCTCATGTAACCATGTACCAAGTAAAGAAATCAAAAATAAACAAACAAACAAAAATTGGCCTCAAAAACTTTCCCTGCAAAGAAGCCAGTATTTAAGTGAATCAGGCAATGGAACAAATTTTGTTCCAGGTCATTCTCAAAGACAATAAAACAATGAGTTGACAATTAGTGGAGTCTAGCATCTGGGTGTGACAGAGGCAGATGGCTGAACTGGTAGACCAGGTGACAGTTGACAGTTAAGGAAAGCCCTGCTAAAACCACTGTCATAGCAGAGTGACTGCATGTGCTGAAGGAGTGCCCCAAGAAGTAACCCTAGACACTTCACACTGTGGGAGCAATAAGCTTCTCTAAATTAGTCTAACCATCATTAAACCAATAAATAGGAAAAGAAGTTTTAGATATGAGACAGAATCAGTATCCATAGTTGCTGGAATGTATGATCTAAAGTCTGGTTTTTAACAACAATAAAAAAGAGACATACAAAGAAAAAGGCATGTGACCATACACAGAAAAAAAAAGGGGGAGGGGTCTGAGAAGGCCCAAATGTGGGACTTAATAAAAAACATGAAAGTATATATTGCAAAAGTGTTCAAGGAACTAAAGGAAACCATATCTATATGAAAATATGCTCAAAGTCACTAATCATCAAGAGATGCAAATCAAAATGACAATGCAGCAGCATTTCACACCTGTCAGAATGACTATCATCAACAAATGATAAGTGCTGGAGAGGATGTGGAGAAAAAGGAACCCTCGTGCACTGCTGGTGGGATGCAGACTGGTGCAGCCACTGTGGAGAACAGTATGGAGTTTCCTCAAAAAGTTAAAAATGGAACTCCCATTTGACCCTGTGATCCCACTTCTAGGAATATATCCCAAGAAACCTGAAACACCAGTCAGAAAGGATATGTGCACCCCTATGTTCACAGCAGCACAATTCACCATAGCTAAGATTTGGAAACAGCCTAAGTGCCCATCAGTAGATGAGTGGGTTAAAAAACTGTGGTACATCTACACAATGGAATACTTTGCTTCTGTAAAAAAAGAAGGAACTCTTATAATTTGCAACAGCATGAATGAAACTGGAGAGCATTATGCTAAGTGAAATAAGCCAGTCAGAGAAAGATAAATATCACATGATCTCACTCATTTATGGAATATAATGAACAACATAAACTGATAAACAAAAACAGATCTAGAGACAGAGAAGCATCAATCAAACCATTAAACCTCAAAGGGAAGGTAGGGGAAGGTGGGGGTATAGGAAAAAGATAAACCAAAGGACTTATATGCAGGCATATAGACCTAACCATTGGACACAGACAACAGGGGGGTGAGGGCATGATTGGGGATGTATGGGGGGTAATGTGGGGATAAGGACAGATATGTAATAACTTAATCAATAAAGAAATTTAAAAAATAATAAAAAATAAATAAAGGAAACCATGTCTAAAAAATAAAGGAATGTATGAGGAAATACTAGCTACAGACTGACAATAAGGACAAAGTTAATGTTCTTCATGGCAATAACCATATTGAGTGATCTTTTCTACCAGTTAAAGTTTGTCTACATATTTACTGGGTGCAATATGCAAGTTAACAGGGAACTTCAGAGAGTCTAAGCGTTGATTGTTAGGGAACAGCACAAACAATGGCATAGTCTTCTAGAAAAAACTAAATATTCTTTGTGTGGCTCTAATAAACAGCTCCTCAACAGAATAATAAAATCTGCAGGCATCCTTTTCCCCTTGTTATAAAGTTTTGAGACATTTATTTTAGCAAAAAAACAAATGTGTCCCTAGGTGGACTAAGCTATTCAAGGTAAAGAAAACAGCCTGTTCAAAAACAAGAAGGAGGAAATAGCAGACTGTGTTTGGAAAACAAGTAATTTATTGATGATTGTGTATAAATGATTAGATATGGAAGAGGAGCTTAAGGAGTTAGAATCAAGAAGCCATTTGTGTGTCTGGCTCAGTAAGAGGTCTTCACTTTATGTGAGTATTAACCTGTACCCTTTAAGAGTCTAAATAAAAGTGAAGATGGTTTTTAAGAAAAAAACAGAAGTGAGAAGATAGAATTGAAGAGGGATAGATTGCAAAGACAAGTTGTCTTTCATAGCTGTCTTTCATAACTGTAGAGATCCTTCTCTACATTTAATGTGCAAACTTGTCAAACTCAGGTTTGAAGAACTTGTCAACCTCAGGTTTGTACTTAGTAGATCTGAGAACGAGCCTGAAATTTTGGATTTCTAAAAAGGTCCCAGGTAATGCTAACGTTGCTGGTCTGTGGGCCACACACAGATTAGCAAGAATCAAGATCAGAACAGTTTAACAGGGATATAATGCAACTCATATATTTAATTTTATTTTTTAGTAGCCACATTTGACAAAAGTAAAAAGGCCATATTGAAATTAGTATAAAACATAGATTTTATCTAATCTGATAAAACATATTATCAGTTGAACATGTAAATTGAAAATAAATATTGATAATCATATGTTTTGCATCATTTCATTCATACTCAGTGTTGGATATCCAGTTTGTCTTTTATATTTATAACACACTTCAATTAAGACTCTTAAGTTTTCATTGGGAAGAATTTATCTGCATTTAGATTTCATAAAGCTTATAGTTGAAAAAGATGTACATGCCCACATTGTTCCAAACATACTCAAAATTTTTGCAATAACAGAGTCAAATTTTATTTTTATAATTTTAATTACTTAAAATTGGAAAAAAATTAAATATTCAGTTCTTTATTTGTACTAACCACATTTCAGGTGCTGCATTGTTGGAGAATGCAGTTCTGTATGAGCGTCAGACAGAGAATGAGCTGTCATTTTGTGGCATGTAAGTACATTAAAGCAAAGATGCGTAGAAAGAACTCAAAAAAATACTCCGAGACATTTAAAAAAACAGGAGTCAGGATGAATACACTCTTAAAGTTCAAGATAGACGACTGTACACATCTCTTCCCGATTCTGCCTTTGCTGATGCCGCATTGGTAGTATGAATTTGGTCATTCCGGGAATATTTGCACCATAATTAGTAACAAGTGCAACCCCTCCTCTTCAAAAGTCAGTTAATTACTTAGCAGCATGTCACTAAAGCTAAAATATTTTGGGAATCAGGTCAGTTTATTTCCATTTTATAAAACTAGCAGCTTTCCATGGAAATGAAATCTAAAATCTTATAAGAGCCTGTAATCTAACTTTTTCCACCATCCTAAGTCAATTATCTCATTACTTACTTCTAGCAAAGGATGTTTTTTTTACAATCTAATTGCCCTCTCCAAAATCATTCACATTCTGATATTAGAATGCTCTGCTCTTTCTTCAACATGACAAGCTTGCTCTAACTTAGAATTCTGTTTGCTTTCATACCATTTTCTCCACAAATCTGTGAATTTCATCTTTTTGCATATTTGCACAAAGGTTTAGCTCTCAGAAAAACCTCCAGGAGCCAGTTCTTCCCTCACTCTTAAGTGATTATCTAAAGCATCCTTGCTTTATTTTTCTAGAAGTAAATACAATCTTTCTCTCTCTCTCTCTCTCTCTCTCTCTCTCTCTCTCGTTATTTACTTTGTGTCTGTCTCTGGAAATAAAATGTAAGGTCCTTGAGGACTTGGATGGTCTTGTTTCAGAGCCACAAGCTCTAAGAGCACTATATGATGTACACATATAATGTCATTAAGTAAGATTTTAATGCATGAGGGATAACTGAATTAATTAATTAATTAAATGGAGCCTGTGCTACGTGGATTTGGTCACTGGTTGGATACAGGGATAGAAGAGCCCAGCAAACCAAGAGGCTCTTTATTTCTGTGCATAGGTGACCAGGAAGATGCTCACTAGGTAAGACAATAAATGTGACATGGGGAACTGATATGGATATGAATATTAAAGGTTCAACTTTTGCCTAGTTGGTGTGACTCAGTGGTTGAGTGTCAACCTATCAACCAAGAGATCACAGTTCCAGCAGTCTCTATAAAATTCTTGAAAAACCTTATATCCGTGGTCTTGAACTCTATATCCAGTCGTTCATTCAGAATTGAAGGTCAGATAAAGAGCTTCACAGATAAAAAAAAAGCTAAAGGAGTTCATCACCACACAACCAGTATTATAGGAAATGCTGAAAGGTATCCCTTGAGAAGAGGAAGAAGAAAAAGTAAAGATAAAAATTATGAACAGAACTGGCCTGTTTGGCTCAGTGGATAGAGCGTTGGCGTGGGGACTGAAAGGTGTCCCAGGTTCGATTCCGGTCAAGGGCATGTACCTTGGTTGTGGGCACATCCCCAGTAGGGGGTGTGCAAAAGGCAACTGATCAATGTTTCTCTCCCATCGATGTTTCTGGCTCTCTGTCCCTCTCCCTCTCTGTGGAAAATCAATAAAATATATTTTAAAAAATTATGAACAACAAATACATATATATAAACAAGTGAATCTAAAATTCAAGTGAATAAAAAATCTGATGAACAGAATAAACTGGTGAATAGAATAGAATCAGAGGCATAGAATGGAGTGGACCGACAATTTTCCGGGGGAAAAGGGTGTTGGGGGTGCGGGAAGAGACTGGACAATAATCGTACACCTATGGATGAGGACAGTGGGCGGGGGGGAGGTAAAGACAGAGGGTGGAGTGGGAACTGGGAGGGGAGGAGATATGAGGGGGAAAAAAGAGGAACAACTGTAGTAATCTGAACAATAAAGATTTTTTTTAAAAAAAGAGAGAGAGAGAGAGAGAGATCACAGTTCAATTCCCAGTCAGGGCACCTGCCCCAGTTGCTGACTCCGTTGCCAGTAGGGGGTGTGTAGGAGGCAGCCAATGATTCTCTCCTATTGTTGATCTTTCTCTATTTTCCTCTCCCTTCCTTTCTGCAATCAATAAAAATACACTTTAAAAAAAAAGTTTAGCTTTTACCATGAGGAATGTAACTGATTGTGGATATAAATTGTGAAGTCCAAAAGGACATTAGGTATGCAGGTCTAGATTTTGAGGAAGAGACAGTTTCTATTTAGAGACCTGATGAATGTTGTTTATAGGAAGCAGTTCCAAACACAGAGTCAAATTAGGTCACTTAGGCAGACAGTGATGAAAGGAGAAGACAAGAACGTTAAATATGGCCCTGGCTGGGTGGCTTTGTTTTTGGTGTGGGGAGTGAGCTCGGTACACCAGAAGGTGGTGGGTTCGCTTCCCCATTAGGGCACAATACCCAAGCTATGGATTCAGTCCCTGGTCAGGCATGTGCAGGAGGCAGCTGACTGATGTTTATCTCTCTCTTTTTCTTCCTCTTTATAAAATAAAATAAGTTAAGTATGGAATTCTGGAGAACACCAAAATTTAATTAGTGGTTAAAGGTGAAAATGTAAGAAGGACTTTTAAAAAGTCATATGTAGAACAGAAACTATATTACATATAGTAGTCAGTCTTCATTTCTAGTTACAACAACAAAAAATGCCTAGCATTGTGCTAAAATACTTAATAATCAAGCAGGAATAAGATGTGATTCCCACAAGATTTCAGGATAATAGCAGAAAATATCAATAATTAGTCATGAAAGGCCTAATCATTGAGTAATGATTTATAGTACGCATAAGGCTATGCCTAAATCTTTTCTTCCCCAACCTTCACTTCCCCACAATCATTCATAGTGCTTCTAAGTTCCCTCCAACCTGTGTGTCAATTGTTGAGAAGAGGTCAAATTGGTAAAGTAAGAAAAGCAGTGTCCGAAATAGCTGCTCTGAGAGCTTCCTTTGAAAACCTGGATACTAGAAAATAACAATATCAAAATAATGTAGTCCTTGAGGAACAATCAACCACTGCAATAAAAAGCAATGGAACTCCCAGGGTGTCAAAGTCCAAATGCAGCCAGGACTGCAGACTATGCGCCTGCAGGGTCACTGCAGCAGGACTAACAAAAGTGTCTCACAGCCATGACAACTAACAGGGTTATGGGTAGCATGGCTCACAAAGCATTTCTCCTTCTGGGGAGTGCATTGAGTCCCTGCCACTTGGCAAGTAGATTTTCAGTTCTACTCATCTATGCAGCTCTGGACCAGCTAAAGTATTAAAGTGATTTTCCAAATCCATATATTTCATGGGAGTAAATTGGATATTAATTTACTGGATTTTTAGGGGATATAATCTGAAAAGATATTTTTAAAATACAAATTTTCTCAAATTGGTCATAACTAATTATTCTAAAGTGCTGTCATATTTATTTACTGGCACTCTTATCAGTCATATTCACATTATGCTCTCTTATTTTTGGTGCTACAATAAGGTCATGAGTTATTCTATTCTATTCATATATGCTATTCTTATAAATTATGCCTTATCTATTTTTATAACTTTAATACTTGAAAGTAGTAGGTGTTTAATGTATTGTCCCTGAATTATTAAAAAAAATTTGCTCTGTTCTTTTTTCCAGTTAGTTCTTTAATTTTTATTCTGAGTTTGTGATAATGAATATATTCTGACATATACCATTGCAGCAAAACTTTCCCTTTGTGAAAGATCAGCAAACACACATTAGCAAAGGTAAAACTAGTGCATTTATAAAAATACATCACAATCCTGAAGCCAATCACACAATAGCCTTCAAATTTGACACTCAAACCAGCTTCACCCTAGAAAACCTTTGGCAGGTGTTTAATGTATGTAAGCAATGACACTGATCAACCATAACACCTCTGAAATTTTAATTCTTTGTCAGTTAAATCTAAAAGAAATCAACAAGTGTATATAAATACTAGAGGCCTGGTGCATAAATTTGTGCACCAGTAGGGTCCAGCTGTCCCGCCCTCGGTTGGGGCCATAGGGGGATGAGCCAGCCAGGGCAAGGTGCCACAGGTGTTCTGGTCGTTCCACCATTGGGTCGGCTTGCATGTTACCCTTTTGTTACATAGGATACTTGTCGGAAATAGCCAAGATTTTCCAAAGTGGCATTCCACTTAGAGATAAACTGGGATGCACTAAGAAATATCATACTAAGACATTGAGGAGACAGTAAATATTTATTTAACACTAGAGGCCCAGTGCACAAAATTTGTGCACTTCAGGGGCAGGAAAGGAGGGAGTCTATTCAACCCGGCCTGTGCCCTCTCACA
This sequence comes from Murina feae, assembly GCA_004026665.1. Taxonomy (NCBI): domain Eukaryota; kingdom Metazoa; phylum Chordata; class Mammalia; order Chiroptera; family Vespertilionidae; genus Murina; species Murina feae. The sequence continues at coordinate 23,318 of PVJC01010990.1, read as the reverse complement.
GTCCAGGAGCCCTCGGGGATATCCTGGGAGTGAGCTTAAGCCATCAGTTGGACATGTTTAGTGTTGCTGTGGAGGTGGGAGAGGCTCCCGCCACCACCACTGTGCTTGCCAGCCATGAGCTCAGCTTCTGGCTGAGCGGCGCTCCCCCTGTGGGAGCACACTGACCACCAGGGGACAGCTCCTTCATTGAGCATCTGTCCCCTGATGGTCAGAGCACATAATAGCAATGTTGGTCAATTTGCATATTAGCCTTTTATTATATGGTATAAAATCAGAGCATGTGAAATGAAATATGATTCAGAATAACTGAATGCTGATTTTAACTTGAATCACTAAACTAATTTCTACTTTTTAATGCCTACGTGTGTGCATTTACTAGGGAGCATTCTGGTTATTATAAGTCTGTCAGCTAAAGTAAAGATCAAAATACAAATCGTAGCATATAGGAACATTATGTGAATTTTTTTCCTCCCTGGAGAAGTTTAGCTTTATAAAAAGCAATGAATGGATTACATGAAGACATAAACATGCTCCTGCATTTTCATCTGTGACAGATATACTCTTAGTGAAATACAGTCTCAAAACTACACCACCTTGGACTATGAGCTCATCAGAACTCTCAAGCTCAGCAGGGTCAAATCTGGCTAATGTTTGGAAGGCTGACCTCCAAGGAAAATCCAGGTGCAAGAAGATATGATATTCATAATTCAATAGATGACATAGTTTATTATAAGTCACTAATACACAATTTTCCCTCAAGGGCATTATCAGACACCATGCTACCGGATGTTTCTTCATTAAGATTTCACAACATGGGGCATTTAAGATCTATTAACATTTTCCCCCATCATATTGTCATGATAATCATTCTGTGTTGAACTTTTCTTTTTATTGAGGTAAAATACACATGACATAAAGTTTACCATCTTAATCTTTTTAAATATATGTCAGTGGTATTAATACATTCATCTTTTTGTGCACCCATTGCCACCATCCATCTTTAAAATTCTTTTTATCTTGGAAAAGTCGAAACTTTATCAGCATTAAGCAATTATTCCTAATTCTCTTTCCTCCCAGCTCCTGGTAACTATCATTCTACATTCTGTCTCTATAATTTTTATTACTCTAGGAGCCATGTAAGTGACACTGATATGAAATTTTTATACTGGAACATATGGTGTTCCCCTGGACTAGAACCCAGATTCCTTGTCCACCAGAGTTGAAGAATGAATCCACGGACTGAGGGTAGTAAAGCAAAGGTGGAAATTTATTAAAGAACAAGTGCAGACTCCTATGTGGGGAGGGGGAAGTGTCCCACAGAACGAACTCCCATGTGGGGAAGGGGAAAAGGGTCCTACTGAGTTCCTTTTCCTTATGGCTTATAAAGGCTGCAGATCTTATAAAGGCTCCATGGAGCCCTGATATCCCCTCTGATTGGTCACTATTCCCTTAGGCTGGTTACTATATTAACTCCTGAGCTCAAAGGTCAAACCTCACATGTGACCTGTGAAGTTTCTCCCCCTTCCCCTGCTCCTTCCTTATTGTTTTCCTATTCCCTTTGGGCTTCCTTCTTCTCTTTATCTTGCAAATATAGACCTTTTTCTGTTCCCAGCTCCCTCATGCTATGGAAATGTACCTGTTGCAGCTTTTCAGCTTCCCTATTGTATGGAAATGTACCTTCTGTTGCTCTGCAGCCCTCTGCTTCCTCCACAGTACCTTTAATTTCTAAAATTTCCTAAAACCTGTCTTTTTCACCTCCCAAAATTCATGTTTCACTTGGATAACAGTGATAATGATATCATGCAAGGAAGCTATGATGTATCACAAATAATGCATGCAATGAACTACTGAGAAAGCAGAGTAAGATGTGAAGGGTATCTGGATCATTCTGTCCTTATATTGAATCTAAAATATTGTTTCTGTTTTCCCTCCTAGTATCACTGCTATTTGATTAATTATTTAAAATTAGGGGCCTGGTGCACAAAATTTGTGCACTGTTAGAGGGGGTTCCTCGGCCCAGCCTGCCCCCTCTCACATATTGGGAGCCCTCAGGGTTGTCCTACTAACGGCTTAGGCCTGCTCTCTGCTCCCCTTGGGGTGCGGGCCTAAGCCACAGTCTGGCCTCCTTTTGTGGGAGGGGACCAGGCTAATCAGGGAAAGCCACCAGCCCCATCACCCCATTGCTGCAGCCTCTTCCAGTCACCACAGCCACCAAGGTGTTTTCATCAACATGGACTCCAGTCCCTTCACCATGAAGAAATGACAACTTTCTTTAGGTATTTTCAAGATATGTCTTTCATGGGGTGTTACATTTCTTTCTTTTTTATCCTCACCTGAGGATATGTTTCCATTGATTTTTAGAGAATGTGGAAGAGAAGGGAAAAACAGAGAGAAACATCAAAGTGAGAGGAACACTTTGATTGGTTGCCTCCTGCATATGCCCTGACCTGGGCCCTGGCCATGGAGAAGCCTGCAACCTAGGTACATGCCCTTGGTCAGAATTGAACCCAGACCCTATAGTCAGCAGGCTGAGGCATTATGCACTGAGTCAAACCGGCTAGGGCAGGATATGACATTTCTTAGCCCTCCAGCAGTGGACCTTCATTTTTTTCTCCAGGAGTGTGGTGGAAAAACCCTAGATCACCTTTAGGGATTCTTATTACCCAAGTTACTAAGAATATTACCAGTGACATACAGGGAGCTTAGCCAATGAGCGGTCAGAAAAGATGTTTCCTCTGTAGTTCTCTCTGATCACCGGCTCCACCCCTGCCCCTCCAATCTCAGCTCCACCCCTGCCCAGGCCTGTAACCTCTGGCCTACGATGCAGGCCTGGGCAGGGGACCCCCAAGCCCCTCTAATCGCCAGCTTCACAGAGCCCAGGCCTCTGCGATCACCAGCTCGAATCCTGCCCCCTGCCATCGCCGGCTCTGCCCTTGCCCCATTGGCAGCCTCTGGCCAAGGCTGCAGGCCTGGGCAGAGGACCCCCAGACCCCTGCTTTGCCAGCTCCACTGGTTCCCAGGCCCCTGAAATCTCTGGCCTTGCCCCTGCCCAGGACTTATGCCTGGCTAGGGCACCCTCACACCCCTCTGATCACCAGCTCCGCCCTTGCCCATGCCTGAGGCCTCTGGTGAAGGCCTCTCACCTGAGAAGGGGACCCTCAGCCCCCTCTGATTGCCTGTTGTGCTCCTCGGGCCCCCCGCCTCCGCCGCCACCTGCCTGGCTAACAGGCTTGACCACTTCAGTGGCAGGGCTGAGCCAGACTGGGCGCCGCCATCTTGTGGCTATGGGGGAAGCCATCTTTGTGACAGAGTGATGTCTAATTTGCATATTACTTTTATTAGATAGAATGTGGTATGGGCGCCTCTATCTTGTGGCCATGGGGGGCAGCCATCTTTGTGACAGAATGATGCCTAATTTACATATTACTCTTTTATTAGATAATGTGGTATGGGCGCCTCCATCTTGTGGCCATGGGGGCAGCTATCTTTGTGACAGAGTGACACCTAATTTGCATATTACTCTTTTATTAGATAGAATGTACAGGCTTTAATATAATATTCAAAATCTCAATCATTATGTTATTAAACTAAATGAACTACAGATTAATTTTAACCAGAAAGATATTTTCACAAAATAACCATTGTCAGATTAAAGATATTTAAGTTATTTTTTGCCAAAGTTTTATTAAAAATAAGATTTAGAAACACCTCATTTGTTGTTATAAATGTGTCCAAAATATAGGCTCATTAAACAGTATTTTTAATATTTTTCAAATGTTTTTAAATCTGCCATTTTTAATTGAAGCTGAACATTACCTAAACCATAATCCTTACTAATAAAAGCCTAAGTGGTCATTACACCGTGATGCCCTCACACTGTCACAAGATGGCTGCACACACAGCAGACAGGCACAGGTGGGTGAGCTAGGCTTGATGGTGCATCTGTGACACAGAGCTTACCTGAGAATTCCGCCTCCTCCCAGCTCTGCATGGAGCCGGGAGGAGGTGGGTTCTCCTGCTCTGCGAGGCAAAGCCTGCTTGGGGGTCCGACGAGGCCTACCTGAGGGTCCAGCAAAGCCTGCCTGGGGGGTCCCGGCTCCATGCAGCAAGGCCTGCCTGGGGGTGCCGCTTCCTCCAAGCTCTGTTCAGTGAGGCCTGCCTGGTGGTTTTGAGGGTCCCACCTCCTGGCTCCAGCCTTCCTCTTTGGGGCAATCCATTGAGGAGCCCTGGATGGGTGGGCAGGACCTACCTCTTTGGAGCAATTGATCACAGGGCTCCTGCACTGTGACAGGGCACAGGCCAGGCTGAGGAAGCGCCCCACTCGAGTGCATGAATTTTGTGCACCGGGCTTCTAGTTTTATATATTTGGCTAGAATTATTTACATTTGAATCGACAATTGATGTTCCTAAACAGAAGCTTTAGTTTGCAATTGTAATTACTTAAAATAGTAAAATTAATAAGTGTTTGTTTAATAAATGAGAGAAATTCTTAGGAAGGTAAATGACAAAGAAATCCCTGCAGGACCACAGTTTGGAGATTAGTGACATAAGGTACTGCAGCACTTTAACTGGGACTGAAATACATGAATCTCTATAATGTTGCATAACATCTAGTTCCTTATATTTTTAATCTAATCTAATAAAAGAGTAATATGCAAATTAACCCTCACTCTGTTATACCCACAAGCCATGCCCACAAGCCACGCACACCAACCAATCAAGAGAAAATATGCAAATTAACTCAACTTAGATGGTGGCAGCCATGGAGGAAGCCAGGACTCTGCAGGCTCTGAGTTCTACTCAAGGCTACAAAGTTTCAATTATAGAAGATAAACAACCCCAGATACCTGTCAGGCTGGGACCTTGAGTTGCCAGGGCCAACCCAGGCTTCGAGGAAGGGACCAAGGTGACAAAATTTCAATTATAGAAGTTAAATAAATCCTAGATACCTGTTTCCAGCCAGGCACCCCAGTAGGGACCCAAACCCTGAAAGGGCTGTGGGCAGCCTGAAATGGCCCTCAGCCCCTCACCCAGGCTGGCCACACCCCTATGGGGTTAGGGTTCCCACTGGGGGTCTTGGCAAGCCTGCAAACAGCCATCAGTCCCTCACCCATGTTGACCAGGCACGCCAGCAGGTGGACATCCCCCGAGGGGTCCCAGACTGAGAAAGGGCACAGGCCAGGCTGAGGGACCTCCCGAGTGCACAAATTTTTGTGCACCGGGCCCCTAGTCAAATCTGAAAAATGTAAGTGCAAGAATGTTTATGTCTTGCTTAAATAAATGTTGAAATTCCCAAGCTTACCTTGCCCCCTCCAAATTAAAAACGCATGAGTGTTAAAAAGCTGCTAGTTATTTTTCAGCTTAGGGATTTTTATCTTAAAGCCCAAGCACATCTCCCTGGGTTTTCATTTTGCTTCATATATCATAAAGGGAGTACTGTTTTCTATATCCAAAACATCAGTCTTATTTGTTGCCATTTTTCTGATGTTTTGGATATAGAGAAGAGCATTTCATCAGGCTCTTATTGTTGTGCCAAACATAGCCTCTTTGATGATTCACATGAATCATTAGATGTAAAGGAAAGTCATAGAGCCTATAAATTGCCATTGCTTTTGAGCTGAACCACACCAAGGGGACAATGTATTGAAAGCCATAACTGTCACTTACTAAGTATTTTTGTTTAAAATATCATAAAATAAGAATTGAAGTCTATTTTTCAAGAATGAAAACAAAGTCTACAAATTTCCAAAAATATTTGCCATGCAATAGATATGTTCTCGATCCTGGACTGACTAGTAGCTTTCAATACATTGTCCCCTTGGTGTGGCTCAGCTCAAAAGCAATGGACAATTTATAGGTTCTATTACTTACCTTTACATATAATGATTTATATGAAGCATTAAAGAGGGCTAAGTTTGTGAGGTGATTTTTTCTGGTATCCTCTTTATTTATTTTTTAAATACATTTTATTTAATTTATTGGAGCTACATTGGTTAATAAAATTAATTAGTGATTACCTTCAGCTTTCTATATGCTGAGTAATAGTGTCATTGTTACCTAATAATTTTATAGATCATTTCTTCTTTTAATAAAATATTCTCTCTCTCAATTATTTTATGATAGATATATTTATACATGTAGATATTAATTTGGAAGAGGCCTAAATAATTAACATAAAATGCTACACAATATTCTGATTGAATACTCAGTCATATTTTCCAAAAAAATCTATTACTAGAAAAGTTTTAGTATAAATCCCTATTGAGACCATCTAATTTTATGAAACTAAAAAGTGACCCAAATTATCTTAACCCTTGAAAAGCACATACCTAGAAGGTAGTATATACTTAATAGCTACTAGTGAATAAATGTGTATTCATGAGAAAAATAAGTAAAAAGAATGAAAGTACCTTCAAAAAGAAAACAAAAACAGTTTATACTCATGTAGCCATATTTTTTAGCAATATATACAGGGTGTCCCAAAAAATGTACACAGACTTTGAATAATTACTAATTCCATTGGGTTAAATCTGAAAAGAAAGGAACCTCAAATGAGCTATCAGAAAAAAAGAAGTGTGTATTATTTTGGTGGACACCCTGTATAAATTGCTTATATGTGTGTATATGTGTATAAAATATCAATGTATCAGTATTTAGAAAGACATTAATATTTTGATAAAATTGCCTTCTAAGAGAAAATAAACATTCTGCGTACACATAATCTTCCTCAAAGTCAAAGAAAAATAGCCTTAATGGAAAATATTCAATAAGTGGCAGTTATTAATAAAAGCAACTTCTGAAAAATACAGAAATGAATAAACATTTATCTGTCAATATGTTCTCCTATTTGCTTAGGAGAAAACAATAATGAGGACAGATACACTTATAACCAATCTCCTTTACTTAAAATCAAGTAAGGGAACAACTCTTTGTGTGCTATTTGTTCATTACTTTTCTTAACATGAACAACACTTTTATCAATTTCTTTCTTTATAATGGAAATAAAAATTTTAAAGCCCATGCAATCTTCTCATATATAACTAATCAAACTTTAAAAAAATTAAAACAACATTTTATAATTTCATTATATTTTAAATGGTGCTTAGAAGAAACGAATTTTGTCTTCAGGAATATTAGGTAATATTAAGTTATCTGTTGAGATAATTTGAAGAAGAGTAAAGATGAAATGGTTATTCTATAGGTGATTTTCATTTTTTACTTTTTCACTGAATCCGGAAATGGTATGTATAATGCTGCCCTCGTTTTGCTTCTTTTCCCTTTCTCGTAATAACCCATCATAGTCATCTGTAGAAAAAAGTCATAATATTGTCATAAGTGCCATTCTGAATGACAGCTTATCCTAATAGTATGTCTCCATTACTTCCTGATTTCCTGTCAGGCTTCCAGCTCTCAGTTTGCTTTAAACCCGTGTTTGCATTCATTGTATCAATTTGAAGTATAATTTTCTCCAACCCAATTCCTTCTCTATGGTTTTCACATTTATTGGTAGTACATTGCTGAGAGTAGAGGTTATGCTTTATTTAACTCTATAATTTGACTTAGAAATTGGCATTGTATCTGACAACTAGAAAGTAACTATTAATTATTTTTCAAAGAAATTAATAGCTAGATAATGTTCACACTTTCTGAGCTCATTTGACTATCTTTGCCTAATGAAATTACATTTCCACTGTAATTTAGTAAATTTTACTCAATATTGAGCTAAGATGGATGCCTATACTGATGGCATTCTTCTGTTATTCATTAATCATAAAATCTTTAAATTAATATTTTAATTTATCTGAACTTTTTAAACAGGAATCAAAGCATGTTAATAGTTCTTTTTATAAAGAGAACAATAGACTATATTCTGAGTTACATAAATAACTTGGAACTTTGCCCCAATAATTTAAATGTGTATAATGTGTCACTTTTCCTTTTTGATTCATACACAACAGCATTTTACCTGTAGAAAGTTTCTTATTACCAATTCTATCCTTAAAATATCTATTTCTTATGAACTCCAAGCAACATCACCTACTTGGAGTCCATAAGAGGACCACATAATTCATTCTATAAATCTATCAGGTTTAAAATGAATTTTAAATTGTAAACCTAATTGCAGATGTATACAAACAGTCCTAAAGACAAAATAACATTTTATCTTTTTCATAGATTTATTAAGATATAACTGATATATAATGGTCTACAAGTTTATGTTATACAGTGTGATGATCTGCTAAACATATATTGCCAAATGGTTACCATAGTATGGTTAGTTAATACCTCCATTTACTCACTTACAATATATAAATAAAATATGGTATTGTTAACTATAGCTACTATACTGTCCTTAGAGTCCGGAAAGTTGTACCCCTTGAATAACTTCTATTTCCCCTGTCCCTCAGCCCCTCACAAGCACCATTCTACTCTCTGTTTCTGTGAGTTCATCATTTTAGATTCCATGTTTAAGTGCTATTACACAGTATTTGATTTTCTCTCTAATTTTATTCAGTTAGTATAATGCTCTCAAGGTCCATCCATGTGGTCACAATGGCAGTACTTTTTTCTTTCTCATGGTAGAATAATATTTAATTTTACATATATACCACATCTTTATCCAGTCATCTCTAGATGCACAATGAGCTGTTCTCATATCTTGGCTACTGCGAATAACGTTGCAATGAATGTGGGAGTGAAGATATCTCTGGAAGAACTTGATTTCATTTCTTTTGGATATATACCCAGAAGTAGATTGCTATATCATATGATGGTTCTATTTTAAATTTTTAAAGAACCCCTATACTATTTTCATAGCGGCCGTACCAATTTATACAATCCTAGCAACAGTGCACAAGGGTTTCCTTTTGTCTCCATCCTGGCCAATACCTGCTATCTCTCGTCTTTTTTTTATAAAAGACATTCTGGCAGATGTGAGGTGATTTTTCATTATGGTTTGATTTGATTTCTCTTATAAGTGGTGTGGAACATTCTTCCTGTACTTGGTGGCTATTACGATGTGTTCTTTAAAGGAATGTCTAATCAGCTCCTCTGCCCATTGTTTAATCAGATTTTTGTTTGCTTTGCTATTGAATTATCTGGGTCACTTATGTACTTTGGATATTGACACTTATTATTTTGTTTGGAATTATATTCTTTCGTTCCATATGATATCTTTTTATTTTTTTAACTCTTTATTTCACAGTGGAGGATCTTTTTATTTTGGTGCAGTCCCATTTATTCATTTTTACTTTATTTGCTTGTGCTCTTAATGTCATACTCCCTAAAGCTGTTGCCAAGACCAATGTCAAGGAGTTTTCTCCCTGTGTTTACTTCTAGGAGTTTTATGGTTTCAGGATTATGTTTTAAGTCTTAAACTATTTCTAGTTAATTTTTATGGATGATGTGATTATTTAGTTTTTCCAATGTCATTTATTAAAGAGACTATCCTTTCTTCATCAAGTCTTCTTACTTTCTTATCAAAGATTTAGTTCTGGGCTCTCAATTCTGTCTCATTGATGTATGGACCTATTTTTATGCCAGAATTGTTTATTCTATCTCTGTGAAAAATGCCATTGAAATTTTGACAGAGACTGCACTGAATCTACAGGTAGATTTAGGTAGTATGGACATTCTAGTAAATATTAATTCTTCTGACCCATATAAAAACAGGTTATCTTTCCAATTAGTTTGCCTTATACAATTTCTTTCATCTAAGTATTGTACGGATTTTTCACCCTTTTGTTTAAACTTATTCCCAAGTATACTTTATTGTTTTTGATGCCATTTTAATTGATACTGTTTTATTTCTTTTTCAGACAGTTCAATATCTCTCTATATAAAAGCCTAATATGCAAAGTGTCTCCTGGGGAATTCAACCAAATAGTTCAATTGCTCACTATGACATGTGCTGACCACCAGGGGGTGACACAGCATGAAGGAAGCCCCTCACTGGCAGCAGGCAGCCAGGGAAGGGAGGCCTTGGTCAGCAGCTGGCTGCCACTAGGGACTCTACCTGAGCATGAATTTTGTGCACTGTGACTCTAGTTAGTGTATAAAATGCACCTGATTTACGTATGTTGATTTTGCATCCTGCAACTTTACTAAGATAATTCACTAGTTTTAATAATTTTTTGGTGGTTTCTCTAGAATTTCTATGTATAAGATCATATCATCCACAAAGAGACAATTTCTTCTTCCTTACTAATTGGCATGCCTTTTGTTTCTTTTTCTTGCCTGATTGGCCTGGGTAAGACTTCCAGTACTATGTTAAATAGAAGTGGCAAAAGCAGGTACTCTTGTCATGTTTCTGATCTTTATTTGGTACTAGAGGCCCGGTGCACAGATTCGTGTACCAGTGGTGTCTCTCAGCATGGCCTGCAGAGATCTGGCCAAAACCAGCAGTCCAACATCCCCCAAGGGATGTAGTAGTGCACAAAGTGGCAGGTACCCAGGGAGGAGCCCGAGCCCAAGCCAGGTACCCTGCTGCTTCTGCTCTTCCCAGCCCTGCTGCACCTGCCACCACTGGTGCTCAGTAGGCTCACTGCTGCACCACTGTTTTCTTTGTGCTCCACCACTGTTTTCTTTGCGCTCCCATAGTAGGGCGATACCAGTGCACCCATGACCAAGAAGTGGCTTTGAGCTTACAGCCAGTCAGTCCCAATGCCAGTCTTGATCCTGGTCCTGGTTTAAATGGGGGAGAGGTGCACAGGTGGAGTGTCCGTGGAAAAGGATCGTGATGCCACAGCTGCACTCACCAGCCATGAGCTCAATGTCTGGTGCTCATCCATCAGCTCAGTGACATTTCAGCCGTGGGATCACACTGACAACCAAGGGGCAGCTCTTGCATTGTGTGTCTGCCCCCTGGTTGTCAGAGTACATCATAGTAACTGGTCAGACAGTTGAATGGTTGCTTAGCTTTTTATATATTACTAGGGGCCCAGTGCATGAATTCATGCACCTTGAAAGGAACTGTGGGCTGTGAGGCTGTGGTAGGCACAAGGATGGGTCTCAGCTCATCCTCTGAACCCCCACCTGGTCCCTCCCCCTATGTCCCTTGTCCCCTTTTTGCTGGCAGCCCCTCTCCTGTCACTACCACTCCCATGCACTGATGGTGCCAGCCTCACTCACATCTGCTAGCAGTGTGGAGTGATTGGGACCAGCACCAGCAGTGAGTGCAAGTGGGGTTGGTGCCATCAGTGGGTGTGAGCAGCAGCTGCTGCCCAATTGCCCTTCAGGAGCAGGGGGGGGGTGGAGAAGCTCTGAGGGGGTGATTGGGGCAAGCAGCCACTGCTCACAGCCACTGCAGGCACCAAGTGATCAGGCCCAGTGCCGGGTACCAACAGCAGGTACAAGCAGTGACCCCAGTGCCAGCAGTGGGTGCAAATGGGGCTGGTTCTGACAGCAGGTGCGAATGCTGGGCAGGACCGTGATGTGTGGGTACAAAGAATTTTCAGTAAGTGCTAGAGGCTTGCCCCAATGACAGTGACTGGCACCCCTCCTTGGCCTGGTACCCCTGCTCACCTGTCCACCATTTCGCTGCTACCAAGGCCCATCATGTTCCACACTCTGTCTCCTGCTGCCAACGCTTGCCATGTTCCGTGCATGGCCCCTGGTGGTCAGTGCATGTCATAGTGATTGGTTGTTCTATTGTTCCATTGTTCAGTCTATTTGCATATTAGGGTTTTATAAATATAGGTAGACTAGAGGTCCAGTGCATGAAATTTGTGCATGGGGAGGGTCCCTCAGCCCGGCCTGCACCTCTCCAATCCGGGAACCCTTGAGGGATTTCTGACTGCAGGTTTACCAGCAGACATTCTTCTCACAATCTAGGATTGCTAGCTCCTAACCGCTCACCTGCCTGCCTGCCTGATTGCCCCTAAGCACTCTGCCTGTCTGCCTGATTGCCCCTAACTGCTCTCCCCTGCTGGCATGATCACCCCTAACCACCTCTACCTTGCCTCCCGCCACTGTGGCTTTGTCCAGAAGGATGTCCAGAAGATGTGGGTCTAATTAGCATATTACCCTTTTATTAGTATAGATAATGTTAGCTGTGGGTTTTTTATTTATGAGCTTTATTATGTTGATATATGTTCCTCCATCACACAATTTTTAAAAGTTTTTATAATAAATGGATATTGTATTTTGTCAATGGTTTTATTTCTTCAAACACTGAGGTTATCATAGAGTTATGTTTTAATCTATTAATGTGGTGTATCACATTTATGGATTTGTGTATGCTGAACCATCCATTCATCACAGGGATAAATCACACTTGATGCTGCTGCCTGATGCTTTTAATACGCTACTGAATTTGCCTTCCTAATATTTCATTGAGGATGTTTGCATCTAGATTCATCAGGGATATTGACCTGCAATTTTCTACTATTGGCTTTATCTGGCTTTGGTATCAAGATAATGCTGACCTCATAAATTAGTTCAGGAGTGTCCTCTCCTTTTCAGTTCTTTTGAAAAAGTTCCATTCTTCTTTAAAAATTTGGTAGAATTCAGCAAGGAAACCATCTGTTCTTGGACTTTGCTTTTTGAGGATTCTTTTGATTACTGATTCAACCTCCCTACTCACTGTTGATTTGTTCAGATTTTCTATTTCTTCATGATTCAACTTGGGTAGGTTCTTCATTTCTAGATATTTATTCATTTTTCTAGATTAATTTATATGCATACGATTACTCATAGTCTCTTATAAATGGGACCTCTCTGTTGAACTCCTGAGTTTCCACAAAGGCTTTCTTAATCATGGGTGATTATCTAAAACAGTGTTCTCCATAGCCTCTCAGACCATGACTGAGAGTGGCTGGAGCTAACACAGAGGTCACTGCAGGGTCAATAGTTGGCACTAAGGTTTCCATGTCCATTAGCAAATGCACAGGTGGATGAGACTCCATTTAGTGCCTTGGCATTGGGTGCTGGCTTCCACAGCTTCCACAAAGACACTTTTGTCTGTGAATAAAAGCCAAATTGTTGTTGTGGGAGAGGTGATACATGAGAGGGATGTCTTATTCTGCCATCTTGCTGATGTCATTTTTTATAAATAGTATTTTAAAATAATGTGTTTTTTAATTTGCAAACTTAATGTTTTCCCTAAAAAGATAGGTAGCCAAAATTTTTCTAAGTCAAAATAAACCCAAGCATTATTTAAGTGCTTTTCTATATTCTAATTAAGATGAGTTTTACAATAATTATGTGAGGTAGAAGATATATCTGATTGTACATAAGAGAAAAAAATGACCTTCAGAAAAGTTAACTAACTTGAGTAAAACACCTCTGTATAAGTGGAAAAGTCAACAAATGAAAACCATGATGATAAGAAAATCAAGAGGTCTTGATTTTCTTATTACCAAGAAAGAAATGTACATACATTGTTTACATATCCCAAATAATGTGTTCCCTTCATCTTCTATATCACGTTGCCATGTTGATAATATACTAAAAAATGTAAACTCTTCTCTTTTTTTTTTGCTGAAAAGGTAAAACACATCAAACTGGTGAAAGAAACTCTAAAAAGCAAAAGTCAGCTCAATTTATTCAAGAAATAATTAAAAGATTAACAGAACATTCATTTCCCGCAGTTTGGCATGATTTCACCTCTGCTTTTTATTTCTATTCTCATCCTGATGATCAATCATGCTATGCATAGCAACCTGTCAAAATGTGCTATATTAGCAAATATAAGTGCTTTGCTCATCTTTCCCCTCAAAACTCACACATTTTAATAGAACAAGTGAACTCAAGTTAGTATTTGGAATGAAGTAAAAGCAAAGAATAAACCAAGATTCTCTTGCTTTGATATTCTTTATGTGTTTTTTTTCTGTTGGCTAAAGAAGTGTCTGTGATCATAGTAAATTCTCTGTTTAATCAGAAAATTTTTGCATTGTGTATAAAATCATATGTTATAATTTTAACCAAAATAAGGGAAAACATGCATCTTTTATTATGTAAATCCTATAATGACTCACAGCAGTCTGTAATAAACAACTGATGTAAACTCCTCTTTAGTTAGAAAGAGTCTTGCCCACTTGACATTTGTTCTGTCTATAAACTCTTTCAAGTTAATTTCTTTCATACTAACAATTTATTTTACTTCTTCAAGGATTAGTAACTTTTGTCAATTAATGAAAGAATGACACATACACACTCCCAAAATGGCAATGATTTACTGTACATCTGAAAGTAATAACACCAAAATATTTTCTAAATATTAGTTTCAGGTGTACAACATAATGATTCAATAGCAGTAAATATTGGGAAGTGATCACCCTAATAAGTCTAGTTAACATTTGTCACCCTACATAGTTAACAATCGTTTTTTTTTTTTCTGATGAGAACTTTTAAGTTTAAGCTTTACTCTCTTAATAACTCTCAAATATGCAATACTGTATTATTAACTATAGTCATGTCCACCAATGGTCTTTGGCACCAATTCAATACCACAGGAATCCCCAATTTGGTGTGCAGTGAAGTAAGAAATTTTACTCAGTGAAAAACAGATCAATTATGACATAGCATGGCTGTGAAAACAGCAGGACTGTGAGGCAGTTCCGGGGCCAGGCTGCCCTTATGCCATGCCCCTCTCTGGCTAAATAGCTCTGTTCTGTTCCTCCATGATCTGCTCTGCTATGCACCATGCCACTCGGCTTTGCACTATGCTGTTCTGCTCTGGTCTAGAGAGACACCAGTGTTTTAGCCCAGCCGGGAAGAGGCAGTTTTTAGTGGAAAGGAAAAGTGCACCCTGAGAGCCCGAGGGGAGCTGGCTTACAGGAACAGAAGTCCCTACCCTTGATCTCTGATGCAAATGAGGACTCCAAATTCTCTCAGTTTGATTGGTCTAAAAGGCACTGTCCATGTTTGATTGGAGCTGCACAACTCTGATTGGATGAGGAATGCCTCAGTCCTATCGGTTGACATAGGATTTGAGGAGCTCCTTTTTAAGGGATGGCTCAGATGGCAGAAATACAGTGCAGACGGGCAGCTCAGTGCAGGCTTCTTCCTGAAGTGCAGTTTGCATGAGAGTCCTCTGTGTGGAAATGGTTGTTAGGCTCTGTATTTTTTTTAATATTTGAGCTAACCACCAGGAGCTTAATAGAATAACACCCAGAGGGTATAAATAAAAATATATGCTTCCCTATGCAGAGGTGACTATGGGGAAAAAAAAAGAGCTCTTGATTTTGTTCTAACGCTAGGTTTACTATTTTATTTATTCACTAGAGGCTCAGTGCACAAAATTCATCCCTAAGCCCGGCCTATATACCCTCTCACAATCTGGGATCCCTCGGGGGATGTCCAACTACCACTTAAAATAGGACATCCCTCATCCCTCTCGAGATATGGGACTACTGGCTCCTAACCGCTAGCCTGTCTACCTGTCTCATCGCCCTTAACTACAATGCCTGCTTGCCTCATTGCCCCTAAATACTTGCTTGCCTGCTTGATTGCTCCTAACCACTCTGCAT
Source organism: Murina feae (assembly GCA_004026665.1). Classification (NCBI taxonomy): domain Eukaryota; kingdom Metazoa; phylum Chordata; class Mammalia; order Chiroptera; family Vespertilionidae; genus Murina; species Murina feae. The sequence goes on along the minus strand of PVJC01010990.1, from coordinate 7,848 downwards.
GCCTGCCTGATCACCCCTAACCACCTCTGCCTCAGCCCCTGCCACCATGGCTTCATCTGGAAGGATGTTCAGAATGATGTCCAGAAGGTCATTCAACTGTCCAGTCTAATGAGAATATTACTCTTTTATTATTATAGATATTGATTTTGTATAATCTATTTAACTCCTCTGTGTTATCACCTGTAAGGTGAGAACAATATTCATACCTACTGCCCATGATTATGATAGCACAACGAGCAAAAACATGTTAAAGCATTTTGTAAAAATCTTCAGCTATTAATAGGTGATTAATATACATTAGTGTATATTAGTAATAATACTACCAATTATGTCCTGTGGCATGCAAGCTTGATAGATGATAGAAAGATGATAGATAGATAGATGATAGATAGATAGATAGATAGATAGATAGATAGATAGATAGATAGACATGCTTATGCATAGCTCTAGGTAAACAACTTTGAATATTTCTTGGCACATTGAATTAAAAATGTATTAACAATGTTGGGCCTTAAAGGACTTACTAGTAACTGCCTCAAATTGAAAATTAATGAGCTGAAATCTTTCCAACAAGAAATCCTTCTTTGTGGTAGTGTATTTTGTAAGAGTGATCATTTTGTGATGTTTAAAGTTTACATCAAATATTAATGTATTTTTGTGAAAATACTAGAGGCCCAGTGCATGAATTCGGACATTGGGCTAAAACTGGCAGCCCAATGCCATCTGCTGCTCCTGCTCATCCCAGCCTCACTGCACCTGCTGCAGGCTCACGCCCAGTCAGTCCTGATCAGGGGAGGCTCACGCTGCCACAGAGGTGATTGCCAGCCATGAGCCCTGTGTCTGGAGCCCATCCCTAGGTGGGTGGGGGGAGCAAGATGTGATTGGCCCTCCAGGCAGACAGTGGGATGCCCCTGCTGGCCCAGGATCTAGATCCATCTAGCTGACATTTGTGCAGGTTGTTGGGAGCCACCTAGCGGCTGCTTTTATATTGTTTCTTCATTGCAGAGCATCTAGGGAGAGGAAGTGGCCACAGTGCCCAAGGCTGACTTCCAGGAGGCCAACAGCGCTATCAGGATCATGCTGGCGGCGCTGGTCCTTCTTAGGGAGGACTGGTGGGCCGCTGGGATGGATTGGTCAGTTAAGCAGGCCTCCCACTGAGGGAATGCACTGACCATCAGTGGGCAGCTCCTGTGTTGAGTGTTTGCTCTCTGGTGGTCAGTGCGTGTCATAGCGACTGGTTGACTAGTCATTTAGTCATTCGGTTGTTCAGTTGCTTAGGCTTTTATATATACACTAGGGGCCTGGTGCACAAAAATTTGTGCACTGGGGGGTCCCTCAGCCGGGCCTGTGCTCTCTCTCAGTCTGGGACCCCTCGGAGGATGTCTACCTGCTGGCATGCCTGGCCAGCCTGGGTGAGGGGCTGATGTCTGTTTGAAGGCTGGCCAAGCCCCCCAGTGGGGACCCTCACCCCATGGGGGTGTGGCCAGCCTGGGTGAAGGGCTGAGGACCATTTTCAGTCTGCCCACAGCCTCTTCAGGGTTTAGGGTCCCTACTGAGGTGCCTGGCCAGCCTGGGTGAGGGGCTGAGGGCCGTTTTCAGGCTGTCCACAGCCCCTTCAAGGTTCAGGTCCCTACTGGGGTGCCGGGCCAGCCTGGGTGAGGGGCTAAGGTCCATTTTCAAGCTGCCCACAGCCCATTCAGGGTTTGGATCCCTACTGGGGTGCCTGGGCAGCCTGGGTGAGGGGCTCAGGGCCATTTTCAGGCTGTCCACAGCTCCCATTGACTCAATGTCCCAGTGAGGTTAGCTGAAATCAGGTTTCTGGGGTTTGTTTATCTTCTATAATTGAAACTTTGTTACTTTGAGCAGGGGCCTAGGCAAGCAGGAAGCCTCCTGTTTGCTTCAGCTCCGTGGCTTCTATAATTGAAACACTGTTTCCTTAAATAGAGATCCAGCCAGCCTAGGCACGCAGTTGCAATAGTTGCAACAGAAGCCTCCTGTTTACTCTAGCTCCGTGGCTGCTGGCCTCCATCTTGGCTGGGTTAATGTGCATACAGCTGCTCTGATTGGCTGGGGGGTGTGGCTTGGCTGGTGGGTGTGGCTTAGGTTTCTTGGAGTGATGGTTAATTTCCATATTACTCTTTTATTAGAGTAGATATATACCTTTTAAAAATTTGTAGTGTTAGTAAAAGGTAATATTTTATAAAGTCGCAATTCTATGCACTTGTTTTGAGCTAATAAGCTATTTTTTATTATAATTCATTTATCCTGATGTTTTTTTCAGTATTGTTAAAACTACATTTAAAGAATTAATTTAAGAATGGTTGAAAATAAAGAGCAGATGACTCATATGTAGAGACCCCACCAAGATACTGATGTGTGCCATAAGATTTTGAGTCTGAGTGTAGTAGCACTGCAGTCAGTTTTAGAAATAGCTGAATCAAGAGCAAGTCTTTGCATGACTGCTTATAATTAACTCATACCTGTTAATAAACAAGCAGCTCAGCCTGCTGTGCGATGATGCGTTTCCTCCAGATCTACAGACTCATGTTCTACATATCAGCATTCAAGTGTAAACCAGAAAGGGCCACCCAAATTCTTTGGAAACTGAAGAGCTGTTTAAAATAAATAAAGTGTATCCAACATGACAGTCTTGTGTGGATTACTTTTAAGTTTATTGCCTTGTGTGACATTACCTCACCTGATAAACTTTGTGCTGCTCTAATTTCCTGTTGCATATTTATATTCAGGGTCCCCCCAACTTCATCTATTTTAATTTCATTTAAACATGTGTTAAATGACTTAAAAACTCTTCTCTATATGCACCTCATAATTTAAATTTTTCTCCTCCACAAAAATGCCAATTTATTCTCAAATATCTATGGAGTTTGCCTAAGAACAATTGAAAAAACACTGTTCCTCAATATTTCATTCTTTTCCCCCTACAACATAAGTAAATAAAAATGATTTTTCTAGGTAGAAACAGTGAATGTTTAATAATTATAATGAAAACAAAAGTTAACCCTTATCCTCACCAGAAAAAAAGAAAAAATATCCAGTTAAAAGTAAATATCCAGTCAAATTATCAGGTTGTTTATTTCCCTAAACAGATGTCTTTTTTTCTACAGCATATACCTTGTTATTTCTACTTGTGTACTTTTATGTGTCCATTGTGGCATGTTCCAAATATGAACTGAATTAAAATGTTTTACTTCATTCATTAAGTACTTATTGGGAATTTATTGTTAGGCACTGGGTTAAGCTCCAGACATACAATAGAATCCCAAATAATAAATAAACTAGCTAGTGTGAGAAATAAATAATAGAATTAATTAATAATTAGGCATCTATTGATTTGTAAAAATAAAAGTACATTCAGAAAAACTGCAATGTATACACATATAAAATCTTTTTTTCTTTTTCTTTGTTCAGTGTTTATCACTGATTGTAAAATGGGAATTGCTGGGTATAAGTTTTAGAGAATTTGTTAGTCTTTAAAGGTCAAAGTGGGAAAATTTGTAAGAAACAAATTTAATTGACGAAGAAGACTCTTAGGACAGACTTTTTGGCAGAAAAAGGCCTACATGTTGGGCCCAACTCCAATATGTCATTGCTCCAAAATGTCTGGGGCTTTCCTCTTCACTTTATTAGTTAGTCCACCAAGCACAGTAATTTGGATGAACACATATCTTTTAAAATTAGAAATGCTCTTGGCATAGTTTTTAATCCCTTTAGGGTAAAAACATTTAAGCTGCATTGTTTTCTTATTAAACTCAGATCAGTAACATCAAAAGATGGAACATGTTGGTGGAAAGGGGAGGTGCACAATTTTGGAAGCGTGTTAATTCTGCCAAGTGTGGGTCAAACCAGAGTTGTAGTACTCCAGGGTGGTTTGGGGTATATGAGGTCTCACAAGAAAGTCTAAGAAAATCAGTGCTGGAAAGAGGAAGAAGTTATCACCAGTGGAATCAAAACAAAACAAAACAAAAAAACTGGCGAGGAAAGAAAGAGGTTATTTCCCCTCAAATTCTTTCTCCAGAGACAGATACACTCAGCCAAATAATGAGATAAAGCAGCTATTGGAAAACACTAACATTTAACCTAGTGTATACAATAAAATATGTTCTTAGTCTCAAACAACTGACTTACAAATGCACTTTTGGAATACAATCCATTCATAAATTGTGGTCTCCTCCTATAATTACATTCAGACAAAAATCCTGTGACTCATAAACAAATTAAACAAATAATTTCCTTCCCAAACATCTGTTAGTGTGAATTGCAGTCTTGTACATCAGCCACAAGATGCCTTATAATAACATGCGTGGTACAACCTTAATATACGAACAACATGAAGTCATGAGTTCTTAGTACCTGGTGAGTCAGGACTAACTATTTATTCATGCCCTTTCTCCAAAGACTTTAGTCTGGACTTTTTAAGGCAGTAGGAGGTAACATCATTTCTTTCTAGGATAATCTGGAGAAAACATTTTTGAGGATAATAAACTCTGGGACTATCACTAATGACCTAATCTTTCATTTTATAATATTCTCTCAAAATCCATTTACATTTTTATAGTTGTAATTAATTAAACCCACTTGTCTCCAGTGGAAATCGTGATTTTACTGCAGAGAATAAGTCCAATAGTTAATTACTGCCTCAGATTTAGGATGTAGTTTTTTTACAGATAACCTAGATATAAAGTAGGCAAAAGATGTCATTAGATGAAATATTTAACTAAATTGGTTGATAAAAAGCCAGCTCTTCTCTAAAATTGTTTGCCAAACCTAATATTTTAAAATAATAATGAGAAAAGCCAGATAATATATCATATGTTAATACTTGTTAAAGTTATTCAGTGCCTATGATATTCTAGATCCTGTTCCATGACTATATGGAAATATGATACCATTTAATTCTAACAAAAATCTGTAAGATAGGCACCAGATTTATGACAGTTTTAAAATGAAGAAAATGAAGTGGGAAAAGATGAAGCATCTGGTTCAAGGTTACACAGCTAAGTGGCTTAAGTTTACACATTCCGTGGTAGAATATATGCATGACATTAATATGAAGAAAAGAAATGCATAGTGTAATTAATTGTTAAATAACTTAGATGCTACATTAAAGCATATGATAGGCAGTTTAGAAGCTTAACTGAGGACTTTAGGATTTTACTTTGTTCCTTTATGTCTAGGAGCTTCTAACTCCAAAGACTATATTGTAGATTGTTTTTCTATGCTCTTATTTTTGAAAGAGTTATTATTATTTCAAATAAAAATTATTTGGTTCTCTTCAATAAAGTGTACTTTACATTTCATTGCAGCCAAAGGCATTATAAAAATACAGGCATACAATAATCCAAGGAAAAAAACACCTTTAAAGGATGAATCTATTTAGTTAGTTAAGACATAGAGATGGGAAAGTGGAAACTATATTTAGGGTGTAGAACATTCCTTAGTTTATCTAATATAAACATGAAAACATATAGAGGAAAAACAAAAAGCAGGATTTGTAAAAAGGTGTTTAGGGTCTCAATGAGTTACCAATTTCTTTTAACAAATTACCTCAAAAATTATTGACATATGATCAGCCATTTCTTATATCTCATGAACCATGGGTTGACAATAAGGGTTTAGTTGAGTGGCATTTGATCTGCTGGGGTAACTCAGCCAGCTGAGTCAAATGGAGACTTTAATAGAGTTGGATTGTCCAAGACAGCCTCACACACAGGTCTAGTGGTCCCTGCTGGCAGTTGGCTGGGCCGTCCTAGTTCTCCTCCAAATCCGTTCTCTTCTACCACTAGATTCGATCAGAATTTTTCAAGTAATGGAGAGAGCTCCAAGAAAGCAAGAGCTCCAAAGTTTCTTAAAGTCTAATCTTAGGAGGCAGATAATGACCCTTCTGCAGAATTCTGTTGGTCAAAATAAGTCACAAGTCAATCTAAAGACAAGAGCTGAGGAAACAGACTCCACTTCTTGATAGGAGCAAAGTCATGTCGCCCAGAGGATGGGAAACAGATGCGTAAAAAGCCATTGTTAGAACAGGGCCATGAAGCGCTTGGCTTATTGCTGGAGTTTTTCACCAGAGCACAATATGCTACTAAATTCTTCCATTTTCAAAAGGAAAAAAAAATGTTTGCTTGAACCTACTTCCCACTCAGATAGCTTATCATTTCTTTTTGTTTTTCCTTATAACAAACCATTTGCAAAGAGTAGCTTGTTCTCATAGTCTTACTTCTTTCCTCCCACTCACTATTAAACCCAGTCAAATCAGGCTTTAGTCTTCACCACTCCACAAAAACTATCCTTGTCAAATCCATCCACATGCTCTACACTGTTAAATCCAATAGTCACATCTTGGTGCTCCACTTCTTTGTCCTATTACCAACATTTCACATAATTTAGCAGCTCCTCCTTCTTGTTCTTCACTTGCTTTCTAGGACATCATGCTAGTGTCCATGAAAATATACCATTCCTTTATCCTGCTGCAGAGGGCATAATCAGAGCACTGCCTGCCTCCGCATTCCTGGATCTCCCCCTGTGTTTGCCGAGTCCATGTCTGCAACAGGCTCCTCCCAATGGCATCAGCAGTAATGAAAGCCTGAGTGATACAGAACCCAAATGAAGACTTTGGCTTCAGGATTTGCTATCACCCAGTTGAAAGGTTCTCAGAACTGCACTGCAGTTTAAGACTCCTCACTTTAATCCCTTCCTCCCCCACTTTTTTCATGACTTTCAGACCAGCATCAAATCAGAAAATTCTCTTCAGTTCCTTTGAACCTTCATCCTTTTTTCCTTAAAAAAATTTTCCTCCAAAATGTCTCTTGTGTATCAAATCCTTTTTTAAATCTACTTTTCTGTAGGCCTGAATTAACACACACTCTGTGGGGTTTCCCTCTACTTCATTAGTTGACCATCTCAGCATATTTTGATGATTCCTCTTTTGTACTACATGCTGAATGTTGAAATACATTCGGGTCCTCAACTGTTCACAATGTCTGTTCACTCCCACAGTGATTTCACTTTAGATCCATGACTTTAAGCACCATCTCTATAATAACAACTATCAAGTATATATCTCTAGTCCAGAACCCTCATACAAAATCCACTTTAGTACATCCACTACCTGCTTACCTGAGATTTCCACTTGGGTTTATAATAAATATTTCACTCTCAAAATATCCAAAGATAAAGTCCTGATTGACCCCTTTTATGAAACAAAAATAAGAACGACTTTCTTTATATCTGTTCCCATCTCTGTTCAACACTCAGGCCAAAAATTTTGAAGTTATACTTTGTTTGTTTGTTTGTTTCCCTCTCATAGCCCGTTTCCAACCCCTAATAAATTCTATTGGCTCTTCCTTGAAACATTTTAAAGCTCCCATAAAGATTCATGTCTTCACTGGTGCCATCCCGGACTGAGGCATTATTATGTCTTGTTTGGATTACTGCAATAACCTTCTAGCTTGTCTTTTTGATACTACAGTTACTTAACTACAGTTTATTCCCATTATAGTAACCAAAGTGAGTGTTTTAAAACCTAAATTTGATCATGCCACTTCTCAAAAATCTGCATTGGCTTCTCATGTCATTCAGAGTAAAAGACTAAGTCTTTACAACAGTTTTCCATTCTCTGCAAAATGTGCAGCCTTTTTACCTCTCTGAACTCTCCCATCACTCTCACTTTTAATACTCCATCATCGTTGACATTGCTATTCCCAAACATACCAAACCTACTCTATCTCAAGTTCTCCTGCCTGGAATGACCTCCAGTTACCTATGGAGGTACACAATTGTCTGCACAGCTAACTCTCTTCAAGAATTTGTTCCAACTCCATCTTCTCACAA
>PVJC01010989.1:0-42507 GCA_004026665.1 Murina feae | reverse complement strand
GAGGGGGGGGCAGTTAGGACAGACCAGGCAGGCATGTAGGTAAGCGAATAGGAGCCAGCAGTCCAGGATTGTGAGGGGGATGTCCGACTGCCGGTTTAGTCCCGATCCCCAGAATCATGCCTAAACCAGCAGTAGGACATCCCCCAAAGGGTCTCAGATTAGAGAGTTTGCAGGCTTGGCTGAAGGGACTCCCCCCCACCCTCCTGTGCACACATTTCATGCACTGGGCCTCTAGTATGCTATAATGGGTAGTGAGTATGCTGGATCTTTGCCTGTAAGGACATATCATCTCTATCTTAAAATTTTAAATAAATCTGCTCTTTGTTTCAGAACTGTCTCTAAATTTCAAAGTTATTTGCTAGATAAACATCCTTGAAAATATATGCCAGGATAAAAGCATTATATGACTTTCTCTGCACGATGTATACAATTGTGATAGTTCATGGAGAATATTTCCCAACAAATAAGAGTACATGAAATTTTAAAAAATGAAATAGATCAGAAGTTTACTAAATTTCTGATTAAAATATATTAACAAAGAAGCCACAAGTCTGAACTGAAGATATTTTTAAAAAAATTATTGAGTCATTAGGAAAAAGCAAATAACAACAACAAACCTTAAGCCATCAAATTTGTAAAGCATGAAAACTGTACATCCCTAAGGAGAAATTTTTGCAAAATGCTTATTCAAGGTGATTAATTATATCATAATAGAAAGTATTACATATTTCTGTGAAAGAGAAATAAAAAATATTAAAAACTTAAAAAATAGTTTCTGAGGTATAGAATTTCTCTTTTGGTGGAGATATATATATATATATATATATATATATATATATATATATATATATATATATATATATCTGGAGTACCCTAAGGAGAAATAAGAGAAGAAGAGAGGAGTAAATAAAAGGGATATTTGAAAAAATAACGGTCATAATTCCCTACGAATTGTTGAAAATTATAAAGCCACAAGTTCAAGAAGCTCAATGAACCTCAAGCAAAAGAAAAATGAAAAAACTATATCAAGACATATAATAATCAAATTGTTCAAAAGTACTTATAAGAAACAAATGTTTTAAAGCAGCAAAAAAGTCACATTTTGCACAAATGTAAAATTTTCAAAAAATGACAGATTTCTCTTCAGAAATAATGCAAGTGAGAATAGAGGGAGAAACATCTTTAAAGTATTAAAAGAAAAACTGTCAACCTAGAGTTCTATAATAAGCAAACATCTCTTTTAAAGCAGGGAAAATCAAATAGCATTAAATAACTATCTTATAGCAAAATCATGGTCTCAAATTTATGAATCTCTAAAGCATCAAGAAAATTAAAAATAAATTAAAAGTAAATAGAACAAAGGAAATGATAATAGATCAGAAAAATAAAATAGAAAGCAGAAAACTATAGAAAAATTTAATGAAACCAAAGCTGACTGATTCTTTGAGAAGAATCAATAACAGTGATATACTTCTAATCAGAATAATCAGGAAAAAATTAGAAAAGACACTGATTACTAATATCAAAGATAAAAGATGAAACATCAATAATTAATCTAGTGTTTTTTGATAGCCACGCACAAAATCATTCTACAGGTATTAAAAGGGAATATGATGGACAACATTAACCCAATACCTTCAAAAATGTAGATGAAATGAAGAAATTCTTTAAAACACACAAGAGTGAACATCAATCAGTTGTCTCCTGCCGACCCCCCAGCAGGGAGCAAGCCTGCAACCTGGGCATGTACCCTAACCAGGAATGGAACAAGCAACCTCTTGGTGAACAGGACAATGCCCAGCCAACTGAGCCACACCACCTAGGAATAAATCATCTCTTATAGGCACTTGTCAAATACCGTCCACAGCAAACTAAAGCAGGCTAATAAAAATCTAGTTCCCAGAATTAGCTTAGACCATGCCTATGATCACTTGGTGCATTTCTTGTCTTCCAAGTTATTGTAGCATACATATTATCAAACATTTTACCACTTGAAAAGCACATTTATGTCTTTAATAATTGTTTCCTTACCTGTGTCTCCATGTTCTGAGAGCAGTGTGGTGGCTCATAGGTATTTTGTTACAGCACAAGAATGGTCTCCTGATATCAGTTTATACAGCACTAAGCATAAGCATATGTTGCTTCAGTTTCCAGCAGTTCTGCATGCTCCGGAGTCTGCAACAACAAAGAATTATTTCTTTCTCAGTTTACTTGTTCACAGTGGTTCAGGGGTTGCTGTGTTTCAGAATTTCTTTACAGTTGACAGCTATCTGTGTGACACTGCCAAGTTCATGACTGAAGAAAAAAAAAGTATATGTGTAGAGTATATATGATTCCACTTAGAAGTGCTATAGGCCACTTCAGTTTCCATTCTTTGACAAAAAAAAAAAATCACATCACTTTGGTGGACATTAAGGAGGAAGGAAAAACATATAATCAACATCTTTGGGTGGTTAGCAAATATTTTGAACTATCATGCAATCTCCTGTGGGGTATTATGGAAAGAGAGAAGATCCTATAACTGCAATGATAAACTATGGAATCTAAGTTTGGTATAAAGGATATAAAGCAAACAGCGATTAAAGTCTTAAATCAATGTATTTGAGAACTATATTGGTCCTAAAAACAGTAGGTGTCACATTTCAGCTATTTGAGAAAAGGAGCTAGAAAATATATAAGAATTTGATTAGGAAAAAATATAATTAACATTTCTGGAGGAAGTATTCTCTAATTAAATCAGTATCATAATATCACTTTTCTTGGATTTGGCATTCTAATATTTGACTTGTCTTTATCTTTAAAATTCTGGACCTGAGAAAATGTCAATAGGAGTGCAATTTATGTACAGTGGCATGCTGTTGTTTCTCCCTAGTGTTTTTTTCTGCAAATCTTTGAGTCAGTATGGATAACCAAATATCTATCTGAATAGATTGACAGATATAAATTGCAAAGACAACTGAAATTAGCATATTGATCAGATAGAATTTTTTTTTTCATCTTTGAGGTTCATTTAGCATCCTCATCGGGTTAACCCTACAGAAATCTCTAGACATATGTTCAGATTGAAAATTCTCTTTCTCTATCTACTGCCACTTTTTAAAAATAAAAGTAAAATATGAAGGTAATGCATCAGAAATAATCTATCATTAATAAAGGGCTAAATTTAAAATTTTTCTTAAGGCAGGAGGTTTTGAAGCTAATTCAGCAAACATAATTCAAATTTGGGCCAAACTTTTACTTCATAAAAGGTGCATTGTTCATTAAAAAATCCATAAATGTCAGAATAAAGTCACAAAAATCTTTTTTTTCTTTAGAAAAGATAATTGTGAAAGAGAATAAAGCAACTGAGAGGGAGCTATTGTATTTCATGACCAAAAAAACTTCAATTATGTTATTTATTAGTTTACACTGTGTCAGCTCTGCCCCTATTTAAAAGGACATGGGACTGACTGTGTGGCACCCCAGAAACATGGGAACACCAGGAGAAAGAGGCAGCCATCATCTAGAAAACAAACAGTGAAATGAATTGCTATTTGTCACCTTTCTAACTGTTCTGTTGACCTGTAGACCCCATCTACTCGGAGTGGTTTCATGCACAATTCTTAATAGAGTACAAAAGAAAAAAGCAATGCCTGCATTTTTAGAATGGGAGTCATCCCCCAAAGGTTTCCCCTTAAAGTAAAGAACTATAACTCTGTTATATTTGTGGCCAAATTCCTTTTTCTCTCAGAAATAGAAAGAATGATCTTTGAGTGTGATTTTCTTTCTTTCTCGTCATCCCAGAGGGATAAAAGACAGATACTAATAAGTGGAATTAGACTCTCCACTCTGCCTAACCTTAGAAAACATAAAAAACAACAACAACAAAAAGAAAAGCAGAGGTAAATGAGTTTGTCAGCCATTTTCCTCCATTAAAGCAGAGAGCATAAGGTTTGAGTAATTCCTTGTATGCTCCTACCGCAACCTAATTAGAAGTGTGAATAACCAGCTGATCAGCTCCATGGTGTGGGTATGCTCTATGGAAAATGTCAGTAGCCCTGTTTGCATGCTATAGCCAATGCATTTACGTACTCCATTTCAGGAAGATGAGGCCATGGTAACTGGTGGCATTTATCTTTTCTCCACCAAAGTACAGAATGTTAAATAGTCTATCATGAGCCAAAATCTTTCACATCTGTGTATCTCATCAACCATGATCAGCAAACATTTTCAAATCCTAATAATATTAGGAAATACATAGGTAAAAAAATCTTTATAAATAGTTTTCTGTTTCTTCCAATTGTCCTATAGTACCTAGCCTATAAGCTGAAAAGGTAAGAACCTTGTGGATATAGGATGGTGCAGGTCTCAAACCTGTTCACACAGTTGTAGTATGATGATTAAATGCCCACAGAGAACTAAAAGACATGGAAAGTGATATCTTGCACAAGAAAATTCACATAGAAAAGCTATCTCTTGATATTCTATACTAGAGGCCTGGTGCACAGATTCATGCACCAGTGGGGTCCCTTGGTCTGGCCTGCGGGGATTGGGCTGAAACTGGCTCTCTGACATCCCCCAAGGGGAACCACATTGCAAGAGGGTGCAGGCCAGGCTGAAGGACCCCACCAGCTTACTACTGGGGACAGGGAGGGCTTCAGCATGTGTCTGGCCCATCTCGCCTAGTCTCTATCAGGGCCAATTAGGGCTGGCTGGCCATGGAGGGACTGTGAGAGGTTGACTAGGTGGGGAGGGACCTTAGGAAGGCTCCAGGGCATGTCCGGCCATCTTGTCCAGTCCAAATCGGCCAGACTCCAGCAGCAAGCTAATCTACAAGTTGGAGTGTCTGCCCCATGGTGGTCAGTGCACATCATAGTGATTGGTCGAACAGTCAAACAAATGGTCAGACACTTAGCATAATAAGCCTTTATTATATAGGATAGTATAAGTGGTGGATATTTGTTTGTTCAATTTTTGGTTTGTTTTTTAGTCAAAGGAATGTCTGTAGGTAATCTTATACTTTCTTCTCATACTTGTCGGCCCATACTCTTCCGTGAGATTTTGGATTTGGTTAAATGCCAGTTCTGCAGGCACAAATTTTCTTTAATCATATAAGTATATTTTGGTTAAAACAAGAGATGTAGTCTATAAAATGAATCACAGTAACATGTATTAATATTAAAAGCAATTCAGAAGATGTAAACTCTTATAACTAAACCAAATGCCAGTCATAGAGATACAATCGAAGTCCTGTTAATTAACACAGTCATCATTTTCTATGCTTAATTTGACACTGATTTTCCTTTAGACAATTGTTTTTCCTTTTTATTTTCTGTTTCTTACTTTTTTATTTAATGATCAGCTTCAGATAAATATTCCCACCCCAAATAATTAGGTAAGTTTGGTTAAAACCATTTAGGTTTTAACTACATTAACTAAATTTATTTTCCCTTCATTCTGATGTTACATAGCTATGTTTTAGTAATAGTTGACCCTTATGGGCTGCAGGATTGCAAAGGCTTAAACGTTAGAGAATCCTGAGATTTTATTGCAAAACAGTTCTGTGAGGCAATAACTAGCGATCCTCACTGTTCATATGAAAAATTAAGACTCAGTGCTATTGAACTCTCAGCAATAGGATACACGTTTTAGTTTGTTTTATTTTCTTCTGTTTTAAAAATATGTGGATGGGCTTTGTCTATGGGGGAATGAAAGGACAATAAATGGGATAACCGAGGCACTAAAAAGGAATTTGGCCTCATCAGCAGAGAAATGTTGATTACATTAAAAATGATTTTTAAAAATCTATTCAACAACAGAGCTATATTATTTTTATTATACTTTAGAGCAGTAATTCTCAATATAAACTCATATAGAAGAGGTGCCTGCTAAAGGAAGTCATTCGAATAATAGCCCTCATCTAATTCCCAGAACATTTAATAAATATACATAATTTTCCTAATTTTAAGATTTCTCTCCATAATTGTCTCCATAAAACATTAGAGTAGCTACTATAAGTCTGCGAACAATAGCTATTTGAAAGAAGAAACAAGTTACAAATGAATATTGAGAGAAATATGTAGAAAACACTTGATCAAGCCTTTTCAAACAACTTTTATTTCCCTTTCTTGATGAAAGCATGAGTACTTGGTTAAGATTATAAAGTATATATAGCCATACCTATATTTTTATTTATATATAAATGTACTTTTAGTTCACATAAAAATTATTGATATTATAATCAGCTCAAAGCAGTATAAATTCAGGGCTATGGCATCTAAGTTTGAAAGCATTTGTTCCACCTTTCCAATTATTTGCTTATAAAAAACTTGTTTTCCAATTCCCAATTCCTTTAAATGAGTTGTCCAGGGTAAAAATATTGGTATATGTATTTTCAAATACATTTTAAATAAATGCTACATACATATAAAGAAGGACATAGTCATACAACTTCACAAAGAATAAAATTTTAAAGATCAAACTGATAGTATTAATATAGTCAGAAGTGTTGTATGTTTTGAATATTCATGCTTACATTTTATCATATTAGAATAGCAAACTATGAGCAATTGATTGACCACCCAAAAGTTACCCTTAAAGAGAAAAGGACACAGAGATTAACAGAAAGAGAAGCTGATAGAGAGGAAACCCTACATTTATAGGTATGGTTCACTTTACTTGTCAAAAAAAACTATTGCGAATTTTGGTCAAGATAGAGGCATAGGTAAATGTACTCACATCATCCCATAACCACATCAAAATTACAATTAAACTACAGAACAACCATCATTCAGAACTACCTGAAATCTTCCAGAATAGAAGTCCTAGAATTATGGATATAAAGAAGAAGCCACATTGAGACCGATAGGTGGAACACAGACAAGGAATGGGCTGGTGCCACACCCAGGTGTGGTAGATAAAATTGGGAGAGATATCTCTGCCACAGAGGCCCCCCAGAAGAGTGTGGCATCCAAGTCCCACACTAGTCCCCCCAAGCCTAGGGTTCCAGCACCAGGAAGAGAAGTCCTCATAACTTCTGGCTGTAAAAATCTAGTGAGGATTGTGGCTGAAGGAGATAGAGGGCTGCGAGAGTTCCAGGCAGCTCCTCTTATGGGGCCCATGCTTGGACTTACTCAGACTCACTCCCCCTGAGCTCCAGCACTAGAGCAGCAGCTCCAAAGGCACCAGAGTCATACAGGGACATACAGACAAACTGAATTGTCTGTAATCAGGGGAAGTTTTCTCTAGGACAGAAGATGGCAGAGGTCATTGTTCCTTTTCTGAGCCTTCCCCCTACAAAGCCTATAGGAAGATGCCATATCGGAGTCTCCACCAACCTGGCCCTACATTTTTTGTCCCACCCTGGTGATTCCCTGAGGCCCTGCCCCACCCAACTTGCGGGTCAACCAAACTGTTCCTAATAGCCTTGGTGAGCCCTGAGTCTACCTAAGTAACCCCAGGCCTGGCACTAGTGGCAGCTGGCCTTGGTTCTCAACTTAGTCTCTCCTGGGCACCTCCAAGTCCTGCACAAGTCATTTGCTGATTGCTTTGTAGTACATGGCAGCTGGCCCTGGGTAGAAAACAAGCAGTGGCTGGCCTTGGACTGAACCGCTCAAGAGGCACCAGTGACAGTGCACCTGGTAGACAGCTTCAGATCACATTGAATCACCACCCAATCATATTCACAAGCTATACAATCAAGACACAATGAGCACCAGAGACATGCTAAAGTAAATGCTGCTCTGTGGAGTGGGGCCCTGCACAGCTGATCCTCCACAGTGGCCATAGTCGTCCTTGCATCCTATTGACCTGGGAGTAAATCCCTCCCATTGATGAGCCAACAGCAATTAAGGCTCAACTACAAAAGGAGGGTGTTCAAGACCCACATTGATGAGCTAGGTGGTGGTGGTGCACATGGAGGGCCCAGCTCAGGTGATTGGGGAAACTGTGCCACTGGACTTTACAGAATATCTACTGTATTAGGCCACTCTACAAAGTCTGGGAGATGTAGCAGTTCTATCTAGAAACAGAGAGGCTATCAAAATGAGGAGATAAAAAAATGTCCCAAATAAAAGAACAGAACAAAACTTCAGATAAATAACTAAATAAAATGGAGACAAGCAATCTACTAGATGCAGAATTGAAAACACTGGTTATAAGGATGCTTATAATGAACTTAGTGAGAACTTCAAAAGCATAAAAAAGGACCAATGAGAAATGAAGAATACACTAACTGAAATGAAGAATAATTTACAGGGAATCAATGGTAGAATAAATGAAGCTGATAATCAAAACAGTGATTGGGAATGAAAGGAAGCAAAAACACACAATCAGAACAACAAAAATAAAAAATAATATGAAAAAATTAGGATAGTGTAAGGAGCCTCTGAGACAACTTCAAGCATACCAACATTTAAATCATGGGTGTGTCCGAAGGAGAAGAGAGAGAGCCCAAGAGGCCCACACCATGACACATCATAATTAAATAACAAAAGGTTAAAGATAAAGAGATATCCTTAAAAGCAGCAAGAGAAAAGCAGTTACCTACAAGAGAGCAAGAAATATTTAAAGTGATGAATAGCAAAGACCTACAACCAATATTACCCTACCCAGCAAAGCTATCATTTAGAATTGAAGGACAGATAAAAAGCTTCACAGACAAGAAAACATATGAACAATAAAATGGCAATAAGTACATACCTATCAATAATCAAATTTTAAATAAATAAATAAATAAATAAATAAGCAGAACAGAAACAGACCCATAGATACAGATAATACTTTGGCAATTGTCAGATGAGAAGGGGGTTGGAGGATGCGTAAAAAAAGGTGAAGAAATTAAGAAGTACAAGTTGGTTGTTACAGAATAGTCATGGTGCTGTAAAATATAGGGAATATAGTAAATAATATTGTAATAACTACGTGTGGTTTCAAATGGTTGCAAGATTTGTTGGGATGATCACTTAATAAGTTATATAATGTTTAATCACTGGATGTACCTATGAAACTAATATAATGTATGTAAAAATATATCGCAACACTGCTCAGTCATAGTCTACAAAATTTTACTTTTTACTAAAAATTAATAACTTTTATCAGTATAGTTTTTGTAGTAAAGTTACAAAAGATGTAAAAATATATTATGACATTGTTTAAATATTGTTTAAAATAAGTAAAAACAGGACAGTATTTAAATGTTTCTTCATTTTTTCTAAGTCCAAATCCTTTTGTGATGATATTTTTGTTATATGTAATATATATTCTATATCTATATCTCACACACACACATATACATATATATAAGAATATTAAGATAGCTCTATATTTTTAATGTGTCAAAATGTGAAAATTAGACGCTTTCACTTTGCTTGAACAAGTTGGCAGGAATTGATCTAAATTCTAAGAAGCATACATCTTAAAAGGAAAAAGCAATTCTTATCCAGTTAATGCAGTCTGAAAATATGCACTGTCAGAACATCAATTTAACTTAGTAACTAACCAGAAACCAATGGTCAATAAAGAGTGATACATTTATGTTTTTATATCTTGTTAAAATGTAATTAGGCACATATTCATATATATATTGTTTATATACATAAGATCCTGAAGAATAAGTTTTATATATTGACATATATCATCCATGCATTTTTATCCTGTCACTGAAAAAGACTGGGCCAAAGCTTTTAGAAATAAAATGTGAACTCATTTTGAAATACCAGCAGTGTTTGAATTTTAAATTAACCTATTTACAATAAAACTATGCCTGCTGATTGCCATCATCTTCAGGAAAATTAACAGTAACGATCATTGGTGTCATAATGCAATTTCCCCGCAAAAATCGCATAGGCTTCATTACTGTTTACATAAATTGTCATAAATACCAATTATGGCTGAACATAAAATGTAATGCTCTTTTTTCTAATCATAATCAGACTATTGTTCTAATTCAGATGCTAGGGGAATAGAGTTTGAGTTCAACCTTTATTGTGAAGGAAGTGCTTCTATGGTAGTTAGTTTTGCTCAAAGTTGGCCTCTTCTCAAATGTTGGCCTCTTCTCCAATCACTCATTCTCCATTTGGATCATGCAGCCCTTGACCCCATTCAGCATATCTTATAGAGGGACGTACCTGGAGGCATGCAAATGGCAGATGAGGGTGGTATGCATTCTAAGTGTCCTCTGGACTTCAGCCGAGGTGGCTTCAGGTGGGATTTATAACAACATTTGGTGTAATTACATGAAGCCCCCATAGAGAAATAATGCAATAATAGCCCTGTTAGAGAGTGCATTGGCAGCACCAAATCCAGCTTTCCCTATAGGTCAACAGAACAAATAGCCAGGAAAGGCAATACTCTGTCCAAAGGCTAATTTTCAAAACAAATAAGAGTTAAGTTGCCGGCAGGGGAGTAGACAAAAAAGCCAGGGAGAGAGATTCAGCATCCTTACATTGTTTTTCTCAGCTCCAAAGGTTATTCAGCCAAAAAGTCAGAGCAGGGGACAATTGTCTCCGAGAACAAAAATCCTGTTTTTCACTTTCTATTATCTGGCAAACCATAGGTGAGAATCAGCTTATTTTGTCTCATGGTAGAAGAGTTTCTACTTGTCTACTGGTTTATTCTTTCCCCTTCTTCTTGATTTGCTAATTCTTAAATTTAATGGAAAGTCAGCCCTAAGTTCCCACCCACTTCTGGTTCAGAGCAATCCTTAAGAAATGGAATCAGAAGAAAAATAACTCTGTGTTTGTTTTTTTTTCTTTGAACAGTACTGGCCATGTGTGTTGGTGACCACACACAATTACATGAGTCCAAAAGGGATGATGGTTGAGCTGCTGATGTTGTCCCATACCTCAACACTGGGCAATCTCTTTATTTTCATGAACTCATAATTTGTCTTAGTTTTACCCAATTTTATCCTGGTTGAGTAAAGGAAGCCATTCTGATATATCTAGTCAAACTTAATGAAACAAAATTAGGATTGTTGATTTAAGAAGAAAACCCTATCTAATAAAAGAGTAATATGCAAATTAACCATCACTCTGAGACAAAAATGGTGATGCCCATAGTGGTGGGGCAGAATGCTGGCAGCGTAACCCAGGCAATGTGAGCCCAGCAGGCATTGTCTCAGAAACTGACAACCCATGAGCAGGTGAGGCTACGTGACAGCAGAAAGCATTTGCGTGCTTCCCAGTCCCCTTGGGGGGAAACAGGGAGCAGGAAAGGCCAGCCTGGCTGCAGGGCAGTGAACAAGCGGGGTTTTCCCGCATCCTGGTGGCTGAAGCAAGATGGGGAGTAGGCAAGCCTGGCAGGCAGGGAGCACCCAGCCCTGGCCACAGCTCAAAAAAAAAAACAACATGCAGGGGATGGTAGGAGTCTGAGATATCAACACAGAGGGGTGCCTGCTCCAAGCCTCCATGGTGTGCCTGGGGGCAGGCCCCCAGCAGATAGACACACAGGATGACTGCTCCGAGCCTCAGATGCAGCTGGGGGCAGGCCGTCAGTCGTGACACACACACACACACACACACACACACACACACAGCGCCTGCCAGACTGGGGCCATCAGTAAGACATCCACTGAGGGGTTCTGGACTGTGAGAGGGGACAGGCTGGGCTGAGGGATCCCCACTCCCCCCTTCCCCCGTGCACAAATTTTGTGCACCAGGCCTCTAGTAATAAATAAATAATAACTGGTAGGGATTGCTTTTCTATAAGAAATTAAAGTGGAACAAACAGAAATCCAGTAAAATTAGCTGCTGTTGTTTTACTTTCTAAGCTATAAAAATGCCAAAGGTAAACAAACAGCAACAGCAGGAAGGAGAAAATGGAACTTTTACTTTTTTTTTTTTAATCTTTCATAATCTCATGCATTATCGGTAACAGGGTGAGACATTTTAATATGGTGTGATCATCATTAAAAGGCAGAAATTTATCTTTTCACAGTGAGTTAAAGTCCCAGAAGGAAGTGGGGAAAGCGAGAGAAAGTGAGAGATGCTCATAAACTATTTAATGAAATACTATTGTTGTAGTTTTCCTTATTGTTTTTGTTTAAAAGAATTTTTTTATGTTGGACAAAACTGGTTCCAAATACACCAGATTGCACCAGGGACCTATGCATTTTGAGAAATCTCTACTGTGTTCTGACTTTGTTTAATAATTTCTAATTATGTTCTACAACACAAAATTAAATATTTCTGTCTCCATTGTGTGTACTTATTCATGAGCTGGGCATTAATCGTAAAACAATGTATCTTGTTGTTTATTTATACCAGATGTGAGTATTTATGTTGCTCTGTTCTGGGTTTCCAGCTAGGTCTTTATTTGTATATTGAGCTGCCTGGTTTTGCATGAAAATGGTTTCTGAGCTACACAGTTGATCTCCACTCTTGTGTTTAAAACAACACCAACAATACAACAACTTTTTTTTTTTCTATTGTGGCTCTTCTGGTCCCTCACCAACAAGCCAGCCAGAATACATTTTGGGGGCCAAGAAAATTTAATTTGGGATTTGCTCCACAGTTTAAGATGCTGGCTTCTTAGAAACAAAAGCTGCCTGGGCCATGGAGAGCTTTGCTTCTGAAATACATTTGCATACTGTTAATTTTCTATTTATTTATTGACTTTTTAGAATATATGATTTTGTTGGGGTCAAGGGGGATGTGCTTCCAGTGTGTTCTTCTGTGCCTAGCTTCATGGTATATAACTCAGTCAGTGACCATAAGACACCCCTGATAGATATTTTTGAAAAGAATATCTTCCCTTTGCATTTTATTAGCATAGTGGACAATATACTAAATCTAATTTAGGGGTTACATTGATAGAAAATGTAAATAAGTGTCCTCCTATGTTGTCTCATACCCTCCCAATGCTTCTTCTCAGGGCAAAATTTTTATTAATTTCTGTGTGTTCTTTAAGAGATTTTTTTTCCAATTTCTACAAACCTAAAAACATATATATTTCTTTCCCATTTTAATAAAAATTTTAGCATACTTAATATTCATCACTTTTACACCACTTGACATTCTATCTTAGAGATTTCTCCATATTAGATTATTAAAAACAAACAAACCTCCTTTCATTCTTTTTTATAGCTATGTAATATTCCATTATATGAATATGCATAAAGTATTTAATAAGGGATCATGTTTTACTTCTAATGTTAAACCAGCTATGAATAGCATAATGATTGCCTAAGACTTTTTAAAGTAAACACTTGCAGACTTCCAGAATGAACATGACAATCTAGTGACATGGTTCTTCATCAGTGCAATTGGTGATCAAGTAAAAACAGCTCATTCTTAAATACTGTACTTAAGAGTAAAGCATAACTGCATTAACTATTTTCAACGTGGAGAAATAAATAAGACTTTAAAGAGCATTTTCTTTGATTGTCCAAGTGGGAAAAGTACCCATCATTGTGACAGTGCCTTCAGACAGATGATATATGTATGATACATGATAGGGGCTCACTAAGGGACTCCAGTCTACAGGTATGTTTTGTTTTGCTCAATTAAAAAAACATTCAATGTAGTTGATATCACTAACTAATTTAGAGATGTAACATAAAAAACTTGTAGCTGTAGCTTTTGTCGAGAAGCCTGCTGGTCTGGCAAGAGTTGGCCTTCTGTCCTTCACAACAGCAGCCTCTGGAGCTGAAGATCACTGCCCTCTTCCATCAAGAACATCAGGATCAAGATTCCCCTCGACCAGCCCTGGATGACTTAAATTATATTGCCTGGATACCGTATAGGCATTTAAGGTTGCCACACTTGGACTCAAGTATTTAAATCCACAGACAACCAGAGAGCCAAAGTCCATAATTAATGCCTTGTAGGACTAAGGACTCTGATAATGGTAGTGCTCATTGTAATGGTAACACAGAATATAAATTCCTCATCCTATCTAATAAAAGAGTAATGTGCAAATTAGGCTTCACTCCATGACAAAGATGGCTGCCACCATGGCCACAAGATGGTCGCCCCCTTAGCCACAAGATGGCAGTGCCCATAGCCACATCCTATCTAATAAAATAGTAATATACAAATTAGATGTCACTCTGTGACAAAGATGGCCACTCCCATGGCCACAAGATGGCCATCCCCATAGCCACAAGATGGCGGCACCCATAGCCACAGCCTATCTAATAAAAAAGTAATATGCAAATTAGGCATCACTCCATGACAAAGATGGCCACCTCCATGGCCACAAGTTGGCGGCACCCAGTCTGGCTCAGCCCCACCACTGAAGTGGTCAGGCCTGTTAGCCAGGCAGGTGTCAGGGAAGGCGGTGGGCCCGAGGGGTGGAACAGGTGATCAGAGGGGGCTGGGGTCCCCTGCCCAGGCCAGAGATCTTTGCCAGAGGGCTCAGGTATGTGCAAGGGCAGAGCCAGTGATTGGAAGTGTATGAGGGTGGCCTACCCAGGCATAAGGCCTGAGCCAGAGGCCTCAGGCCTGGGCAGGGGCAAAGCCGGAGATCACAGGGGCCTGGACTCCTCAGAGCCAGCAATTGGAAGGGCAGGGACAGAGCCTGTGATCACAGGGGTCTGGGCACTGGTGGAGTCAGCAAAGCAGGGGTCTGGGGGTCCCCTGCCCAGGCCTGCAGTTTGGCCAGAGGTTGCCAGTGGGGCAAGAGCAGATCTAGCGATTGCAGGGGTTTGGGGGTCCCCTGCCCAGGCCTGCATCCTCCACCATAGCTTACAGGCCTGGGTAGGGGTGGAGCTGGGATTGGAGGGGCAGGGGTGGAGCTGGTGATCAGAATGAACTACAGAGGAAACACCTTTTCTTACTGCTCATTGGCTAAGCTTCCTGTATACCACTGGTAATATTCTTAGTAACTTGGGTAATAAGAATCTCTAAAGGCAATCTCAGGTTTCCTCACCACACTCCTGGAGAAAAGAAAAATGAAGGTCCACTGCTGAAGAGCTAAGAAATGTCATATCCTGCCCTACCTGGGGAGACAGCTGAGTAAAAGACCCCCACACTTTAAAAGACAGCTCAGAATATAGAAAGTACTCTTGTTTCTGGCATCTTTGACTAGTAACAACCCCAGTTACAATCAGACATGGGTATGAGAACTGTCAAAAGGGGATGCTATCCACCCTCACAGAATCTGGAAGTGGGGGCAGTGCACTGACGGGCTTTCACCTCCAAGTCTCTGATTTGATTCCAGATATAATGAGATTGACCAAATGTCATTCTAATTAGAAGACAATAAAGTTCCATAGCAAAATGCATTCCACAGTTTGAGCTTACTTCAAGGGGACATTTGTCTTCATTATGGGATGAGCGTACTAGGAGCTTGGCGGGCATTTGTGCTTTAAAGGAGCTCATGTCATAATGAGACTAAAGATGAAAACCTTTGCCCCATTCTGAGCACCTGGGGCTTGCCCTGAACGTGAAGGTTCAGCTTTCAGGTGCAGTTCAGCTGTCCCTGGCCAACCTTCTATACGGCTTTCGTGTAACTGTTCCAAGCAAAGACAAAGAATAAAAACAGCTGTGACAGATTGTGGAAGTGATAAAGTTTCTGAAAATTAGACCTACTAATAGGGCAAGTCTAGTATTGCTTGAAATCTCCTAAGGTTTGGTACTTTCCCCCTTCTCTCTCTTCCTGTTTTTAATTGAAATATGAAACTCTGCAGGGGATGTTACCAATTGAGTTAATAGCAAGTCTGATGCTTAGCTTATTTTGTCCTTAAGTAATAATTTTTCCCCTGCAACTTTGTGAGGGTCATTTCCTTTGCCCAATGGAACAGTTATCATGGGATGCAGTGGTTTGCCCTTCTAGGACAATTTTAGGGCCACTGGTTATTGTTCAGGTCCAACAGCTGCTGGAAAATGGACCTTTTAGATATTGAAGTATTCCTCTTCCCCACGTTCTCCTACCCTGCCTCACTCTGAATTGCAATTTAAGTAAATGCATTCCTAACCTCTATCCAATAAGCAGTATGTTGGGAGTACCACTCAGGAGTCAGCCATGGAGATGAAAGAGAGTGTAAGGAACCAGAGATGGTGACATCTCCCAGTGGACTGTGAGATGTATAAAAGGCAGTAAAAAGCAGAAAACAAAGAAGGTACTATATGACCCCCAGATATGTCATTTTATTCTATCTTGGTATTAAAATGGAAATATTACCTAAGAAATAAATGAACTATTACTTATGAATGTGCTGGAAAAATGGTTTAAAAAGTCAACCAGTCATTCCCCTATCTAAAATTATGCAAATGCAGATTTTGAAGTCACAAATAAACCTAGAAGGCAAATAAAAAAGAAACCTGCAAGGTGGTGTCACTCCACTACACCCAAACAATGCCCACCAACCAATCAGAGTGACTATATGCAAATAAACCCAACCAAGATGGCGGCCGGCAGCCATGGAGCTGGAGCAAGCAGGAGGCTTGGTTGCCCCGGCGATGGAGGAATCCAACCTTCCTGCTGCCCTGGCCTGCTGTGGCCTCTGCTAAAGGCAACAAAGTTTCAATTATAGAAAATAAATAAATTCCAGATACCTGCTTCCAGCCAGCCTCACTGGGAGCTTGGGTTGCTGGAGGCCATGGCCAGCCTGCAAACAGCCATCAGCCCCTCCTTTCACCCAGACTAGCCAGGCACCCCAGGGGGGACTCCCACCCTGAAGGAACTGTGTCCAGCCTGCAAACAGCCATCAGCCCCTCACCCACTCAGGCTGGCCAGGCACTCCAGTGGGGAGTGGCCTACCCAAAAACAGCCATCAGCACCTCACCCAGGCTGGCCAGGCACCCCCGTGGGGACCCCCACCCTGAAGGGATGTTAGCCTACAAGCAGCCATCAACCCCTCACCCAGGCTGGCCAGGAATTCCAGAGGGGACTCCCTCTCTGATCTGGGACACCCTTCTGGGAAAACCATCTGGCTCCCAACTGTGTACCAGGGCTCTATTCTATATAATAATCCTATATAATATGTACATTGACCCTAACAGTAAAATGACTGGTAACGACTGGTCACTATATAGATATAGATATATATTTAGATATAGATATAGATGATATAGATATAGATATAGATAGAGATAGAGATAGAGATAGAGATAGAGATATAAATGGTAGATAAATCAATATATAGATAAACTGAGTCTATATTCTAGATTTTTTTTTTCAAACATATAAAAGGTCCCTGACTTATGATTGTTTGAATTATAATTTTTCCATTTTAAGGTGGTGGTAAAGCAATGCACATAATAAATTACATGAGATATGCAACACTTTATTATAAAATAGAAGTTTGCCTAAATATGGGCTAATGTAAGTGCTCTGAGCATGTTTAAGGTAGAATATTTTCACCTTAGGATGGTTTTATTGTGACCACCCCATCATAAGTCAAGGAGCATCAGCTGTTGGAAAAGCATGTGCCGTGGCCATAGGTCAGCAGTGCACAGGCTCTGGAGCCAGGTTTCCTGAGTCCAGACCCTTTCTCTATTGAGAGATACTGAATGAGTTACTGTTCCTTAGGTCTCTTGTCTGTAGAAAGGTGATCACTTTTGAAGGACCTTTGGAATGCTATTTGGACAGGGAAGGGCTCAACTGACATGTTCTATTCTATTCTATTCAATCTTTTTTATTACACCCTCTTCCTACTTTTGAATAGTTCCCCTGTCCTGTATATTTGAAATAGATGCTTTATTTGATTTCCTTTGGTTTCAGAAGGTTTCCCCTGACCCTTCAAACCTTTATGGTATCTCTCTTCTTTGAGCTCCTAGAATCCTTATTGGTGACCCTCAGTTGGAACTTAAACATAAACTGGCTGTTGATATTATTTTTTCATTGTTTATTACTTTCTAGGAAGCAGCATGAACAGTATCCACTGATATGGGTTTGAGCTATTGGTCCACTACCCCCGAGAACCTTGTTTAATCTCTTTGAGCTTTATTATATTAATGCAAAGTAAAGATGATGATGATGACCACAAGTAGTGTATAACTGTGAGGATCTGCAGAGCGGTCTGTGGAAGTTCTCAATAACAAGGAAAATTGATTTACTACTCTTATATGTGCTCTAGTCTACCCAAATTAAATATATGGTCCTTAAGAAATAAAACACTTTTTATTGCAGAGTCCTACAGCATCTGGCAGGATGTTTTGTCCCCAACAGATACTCAATAAATATCTAGTGATTGTTAGTTGATATATTGAATAAATACATTAATTGACAGAGACACTGTTTGAATAAAGTTTCATGTCATGAATAAAATAATTAGAAGAGATACAAAGTACATAAGGCGGATAAAAGATACCTAAAATCAGAGAAAGAGACTGAGCCTTAAGAGAAAGTAAAAGTATTTGTATACTTATGGTGTGTGTGTATGTATAGGGAGAGAGAGAGAGAGAGAGAGAGAGAGAGAGAGAGAGAGAGAGAGAGAGAGAGAGAGAGAGAAGAAAGAGACAAAGGCTTAAAAACTAAGAAAAAAGCTTGATTTTAAAAGGTGTTTATATTTTTAAAAATCTCTTAAGGTTCATGATAAGAGAAGAATGCTAAGAAGAAATCTTATCTCCTAACTACATAGGGTACAGCTCAGAAATAGACAAGGTGATACACATATACATTGCCTCTGGCTTTTGGTGCTGATGAAATAAAAGATTTTTGTGTGATTTCAATTTAAATGTAGATAAGTGTCTTTCCTTTCCTTTCCTTTCCTCACCTGACTCTTCCTTTTCATTTCATTCACTAACCCTATTGCTCATCCTTACTCAGATTATGGAATAAGTGGTTTATTTGGTTCTGAGTCATTCTCCCACTTCAGAGTTGCTATTTTCTATTTAGCAAAAATAAACCAGATCCACCTAAAGCTGACACTTTAAATAGTTGGGTATCAGTTGTGGTATGACCCAATAACCAATGTGTCCATTTACCTAGTTGGGATGGTATGTTATGGAATGTACTCTGGCTTGACTACAACACATCATTTATGGAGTAATATATAAACAAATTAGAAGGATCACGTGGGCAGGGTATTAGCTTAAGTAGGCTTTCCACAAATCTGTTTCCCAGGGATGAGAATTATCATAGATCTGTACTTACAGGCTGAGTGGTTAAGTGCTTGGAAGGCTGGCACAACCTTTTACCTAGAGCCGGATATTATGTAGAACAGTTGTTCTCAAATACTTCCTGTTTAAAACTAATATTTTCTACCATCAAGTATAGTACCTTTAAATGAAATTCATGAATAATATAACTTACAGAATGCAGAATTAAAAATAAACAATATCATATCCAAACTTAAAGATAAATAAAATACATATTATCTTGTTGTATGTGTAACATACAACAAGATAATATGTATTTTGATATTTAAATGCATAGCCATATCTATATGGGGACATGCAATAAAGTAGTTGGCTGCTTTCACCTATACATATAATCTTCACAAAAGAATCAACTATAAATTATGCTAATAGACCATTTGGTGTTAGTATTCAAATACTGAGAGTGGTATTGTCATCAATTAAATCATTTTCTAAAATAACACAATCCTCTTGATAAAGTTGTCAACAACAACAAAAATGGGATCTTCTTTTGATGTACTGGATAGTTTCATTTATTGAAAAGCCAGTGTATATTAAAGTTGACTATGTTTAAATATAAAACAAGTATAGCGTCTAGGCTTATATACATGAAAGACTAGTGAGGCATTCGTTTGTGTAGGACCTGGGATATGTTTTTGCATGTGATCTTTCCACTCATGGCAACAGATGAGTTTCTTTTGGCTTGTGGGAGGTCAGGGGGAAGAGTTGAATAGGTGGAACAAAGAGGATTATTAGCTTAGTTAAATATTCTGTATGATATTATAATGATGGATATATGACATTATACATTCTTTCAGCCATTGAATGCACAGCACCAAGAGGAGATCCTAAGTTAAACTATGGACTTTCAGTGATTAAGTTGTGTCAATGTATGCTCCTCCTTGGGGGAAAAAAAGTACCATTCTTGTGAATGGTGTTGATAATGGGGGAGGCTATGCATGTGTGGGGACAGTGATATATAATAAATCTCTGTACCTGCCTCTTAATTTAGTTGTAAACTTAAAACAACTCTACACAAACAGTCTTTAAATAAATGCTAGACATACTAATCCTAATCTCTATGGCATAGTACAAATGACCAGTACAGATCAGGTATTTTAATGAGCAAAAGACATGGTATGGGAATAAAGGAAGACAGATAATTATTTTGTTGAGAAGTGAGACTCCACAGAGATGTTGGGCTTTAAGAGCAGAGACTGGGAACTTTGTATATAGCTCCCTTGCAGGCCACCTGCAAGACTATAAGAGGTCACTTGGCACAACTGAATAAGTCTCATCAGCTTCTTTTCCACAAAGATTTCTACTATGTTCAGTACTCTCTGGTACCTCAATGCTCGCACATTATACTGTCTGGACTCACGCAGTTTATCTACCCTGAGATCCCTGTTTTATCTAATGAATTTGATTTTAAATGAAGAACAATACCCTCTATCTTTTTATATTCTCCACACCACAAAGAACACCACTTTAAAAAAATCAATAAGTGTTCATTGAATGGCTTCCTGATAACATCAACAAACCAAAATAAAGAATGTGAAAACCACAAGTGGATTTAGAGACTAACACAACCCCCATGCCTCATTTTGAAATTCAGAAAAGTTAAGCCATGTTCCCAAGGTCACACCAGTGGTTGGTAGCCATCCAGGACAAGGACTCAGGTGTTCAAAGTCCCAACCCAGTATCTTCCATTATATCATGAGCTGTCTCACAGAGCCTAACAAATTAGGCCTTGGGAATGTGATGTTTCCCATCTTCTTCATTTTTCTTTTAAATTTGGCACATGCTTTTTGTTTATTGGACCATCTAAACTTCTACTTTTTTATTGTTCAAGGGAATTGTCCCCAGAACTATCAACAAAAATGACAGGGATATCTATCCGTTTGCTCATTCATCCATCATGTACCCCAGTACAGTTATTTACATAGTACAGTGACACTGTAAGCAAACACAGTGGAGGAAAAGAGAAAGAAGAAAGGACAAAAAAGACATCTGGGATTTTTATGAGCCATTTTCCTTACAGTGTGCAATATCCAATAAGCATTATGTATACACTAGGTGTATTCGTCATGGTCTATATGATGTTTAGGTGATAGTGCCTTGGCCATTATCAGTAGAGCCATTATAAAACACACTACCCCCACTTCTGCTGAAATGCATACATTGGTGCATTGCCAAATAGTTGAATGTGATGGAGGAATTTGCAACAGTTTTTAGACATTATTATACTGACAAAAAACAAAAAAACAAAAACCATAACAGTGGAAGCTTTTAGTTAAAGAGGTAAATAAATCCCCAGAACAAGTGACTCTAATTCAAATCCTTACACTAATGTCTTGCACCAAGTTGTTAATAAAACAAATTCTATAGTGTGGTTCTGCCTTTGTTTCACTAATACCGTTGAGAGTACACAAACATATCACAAAAATATACACAATCACACATAACAAATACAGCAATGTACACACTTTCAGAGGCTCACAACTAAAATTTAAGATTGCTGAGCTAATATCGAACTCAAAGAACAGTCATCAGAAAAACAGGTCTTTCCTATCTCATGTATTGTTTTGGGACATCAATTAAATGACTGAGCACATAGTCAGTGCTCAGCAAATGGACTGAAATATTGATTGTTGTTTTTTTTTTGAACTGTCATAATCGCTGCAGAGTCTGTTTTATAGCCAGGAAGAAATTCTATGGTCATCAAATGATGATCAATTTCTTCAAGGAAGTGAGTTAGATCCTGAAGGAAAGATAGGCAATTTGGCAGCTACAGGATTTTAGATTGCCATTCTGTCTTTTTTTTTTTTTTCAGACAGTGTGTAAGGTGCTAGAGTTGAAGGGAATGGGGATTCTATTTCATTAGTGATAATTGTGTTTCTGTCCATAAATCTGAGAGGAAGCAAGCCGGTTCTCCACAGGCTCCTCTCCCTAATTCTCTTGCAATATCATTCCTACACCCAAACATATACAAACTGAGATCGAAGCTGTACTTCAGTAAGAGACAAACAGAGCTAACTCTGGACTCCAAATCTTCTAACTCTGGGATTCTGTCAAGAGTCAGTGATACCTGCTTCTTCTTTCAATTCAGCTAAAGGCAGCTTTTCTTTATCTCCTTTCCCTCTTTCTAAAAGTATTTATTAGTCACAGATGCCATATGTGGCTAGTCTGAGCAGAAATCCCTCTGTTTCAGGGCATGTGGGGCATTTATTTGACACCTATCTATCCTATCTAATAAAAGAGTAATATGCAAATTAGGCTTCACTCCATCACAAGATGGCCACCTCCATGGCCACCAGATGGCGGTGCCCATAGCCACATCCATTCTAATAAAATAGTAATATGCAAATTAGGTGTCACTCCCTCACAAAGATGGGTGCCCCATGGCCAGAAGATGGTGGTGCCCATAGCCACAAGATGGCTGCATCTAGCCTGGCTCAGCCTGGTCACTGAAGTGGTCAGGCCTTTAGCCAGTTAGGTGGCTGGGAAAGCAGGGAGCCCAAGGGCTGGAACAGGTGATCAGAGGGAATGGGGGTCCCCTGCCCAGGTAAGAGGCCTTCTCCAGAGGCCTCAGTCATGGGCAAGGGTGGAGCTGATGATTGGAGGGGGGAGGGGAAGAGCCAGTATTTGAAGGGGTATGAGGGTGCCCTACCCAGGCATAAGGCCTGGGACAGAGGCCTCATACCTGGGCAGGGGCAAGGCTGGAGATTGCAGGGGCCTGGGCTCCACAGAGCCAGTGACTGAGGGGCAGGGATGGAGCCTGAGATTGCAGGGGTCTGGGCACTGGTGAAGCCAGCAAAGTAGGGGTTTGGGAGTTCCCTGCCCAGGCCTGCAGCTTTGGCCAGAGGCTGCAGTGGGGCAGGAGTGGAGCCCATTATTTCAGGGCCTAGGCAGGGGCAGAGTTGGCGATTGGAGAGGTCTGGGGGTTCCCTGCCCAGGCCTGTAGCCTTGGCCAGAGGCTCAAGGATAGAGCAGGCAATGGCAGGAACCTGGGGGTTCACTGCCCAGGCCTATAGACTTGGCCAGAGGCTGCAGGCCTGGACAGGGTTGGAGTCAGCAATTTCAGGGGTCTGAGGGTCCCCTGCTCAGGCCTGCATCCTCGATCAGAGGTTATAGGCCTGGTCAGGGGTGGGATCCGTGATGGGAGTGAACTACAGAGGAAACACCTTTTCTTATTGCTCATTGGCTAAGCTCCCTGTATGCCACTGGTAATGTTCTTAGTAATTTTGGTAATAAGAATCAAAAAAAGCAATCTAGGGTTTTTCTATGACACCCCTGGAGGAAAAAAATGAAGGTATACTGCTAGAGGGCTAGAAAATATCATATCTTGCCCTAGCCAGTTTGGTTCAGTGCATAATGCCTCAGCCTGCTGACTGCAGGGTCTGGGTTCAATTCTGACCAAGGGCATGTACCTAGATTTCAGGCTCCTCCCTGGCTGGGGCCCAGGTCAGGGCATATGCAGGAGCAAACCAATCAGAATGTTCCTCTCACTTTGATGTTTATCTCTGTTTTTTCCTTCTCTTCCACATTCTCTAAAAATCAATGGAAACATATCCCCGGATGAGGATAAAAAAAAAAAAGAAAGAAATGTCATATCCTATGAAAGACACATCTTGAAAAATGCCTAAAGAAAGTTGTCATTTTTTCATGGTGAAGGGACTGGAGTCCATGTTGATGAAAACACCTTGGTTACTGAAGTGACTGGCAGTGGCTGCAGCAGTGGGGTAATGGGTTTGGTGGCTTCCCCTGATTAACCATGGTCGCCTCCCACAAAGGGAGGCCAGACTGAGGCTTAGGCTCACTCCCCAAGGGGAGCAGGGAGTGGGCCTAAACTGTTAGTAGGACACCTCCTCAGGGCTCCCACTATGTGAGAGGGAACAGGCTGGGCTGAGGAACACCCCCCCCCCCATGCATGAATTTCATACACTGGGCCCCTAATACCCTAGTATGTCTGTGTGTGTATGTGTGTGTGTGTGTGTGTGTGTGTGTGTGTGTGTATACCCAGTGACCAAAACAACAGAATGACCATAATGACTGGAATGACCCATGGCTATGACTCTCACTATGGCAGCCAATCAGCCTGATCCAGGCCCCAATCAGCCCCCAACACCTCAATTGGGAGTGGGGCTGACCAGCCAACTTCCACGGCTCCTCTCCCATGCCAGTCCGTCTTGATGGGCCCCCATCAGTGTGGGCTGGCCAGACCCCACCTGTGCATGAATTTATGCACTGGGCCACTAGTGGAGTACAAAAGAATTGAAGAAAGGAAGGAGTAATTTTTACAGTTTTGTTTTTGTTTTTTGAAGTGGATCATAAATTAGATCTTCTTTCATATCCTTCAATATGTGTAACAAAATAATGGAATTCTTCTCTTAAATTTCTTCTGACTATTAAACTGCTTCTAAACTACAGGATTGTGGAGAGATATGACCATGATTTAGACACAAAGACTTAGAAGTATATCTCTACAGGCTAGCTATTCTTCACAGGAATCAGATTTCAACTGCATGATTATTGGGAGATGTTGGTGGGACTCCAGTTGAGTATTTTCAATGATTATCTAATCTAAAAAAAGAGTAATATGCAAATTAACCCTCACTCCATTACACCCACAATCCACACCCACCAACCAATCAGGAACAAATATGCAAATTAACTCAACTAAGATGGGGGCAGCCAGGGAGCTGGTGTTGCTCCGGGCAATGGAGGAAGCCAGGGCCCTGCAGGCCCTGAGCTCTACTTAAGGCTACAAAGTTTCAATTATAGAAGATAAAGAAACCCAAACACCTGCCAGGCTGGGACCTTGGGTTGCCAGGGGCAACCCAGGCTTGGGGTGGGGGGACCAAGGCAACAAATTTTCAATTATATAAGTTAAATAAATCTCAGATACCTGCTTCCAGCCAGGCACCCCAGTAGAGACTCGAGCCCTGAAGGGGCTGTGGGCAGCCTGAAATGGCCTTCTGCCCCTCACCCAGGCTGG
Source organism: Murina feae (assembly GCA_004026665.1). Taxonomy (NCBI): domain Eukaryota; kingdom Metazoa; phylum Chordata; class Mammalia; order Chiroptera; family Vespertilionidae; genus Murina; species Murina feae. The sequence goes on along the minus strand of PVJC01010989.1, from coordinate 17,505 downwards.
CCAGGCATGCCAGCAGGTGGACATCCCCTGTGGGGTCCCAGACTGCAAGAGGGCACAGGCCAGGCTGAGAGAACCCCCACCCTCCTGAGTGCACAAATTTTTGTGCACTAGGCCTCTAGTATTTCATATTCAGCTGAAAACTTGCTTGGCTACAACTTTCATGCATTTGTTCTGATTATGTTCTTTAGAGGAGCACAGAACAACTTCACTTTCTTCTTCACTGTCTCCCACTAAACTACATGATCAATATGTTTGTACTTACATCCCTCAGTAAGTACATTCTCCTCCATTCTGAATACTACCGGTCCTCTCAATAGCTTTCTGACTATAGTTCCAGAACCTCTAAACTTCCCTACCCCCACATCTAAACATATTTTATGTTGTGAATATACTTAAACTATGACTCATAATCAAAAATAACACTCCTGATGCAGTCTGATACTAGTAAGGACTGAATAACTATCTATGTCCTATGATAGAGCGTGTATGCACACCCTAATCCACAGTCTTTCAGAGGCAGTTTGCCCATTTCCTATGAGAATTAACTCTGGGGTCAGATCTAAGTGGATTTAAATCTCAGCTGAATCATTCACAAGCTAAGAGACCTCATGAAATTTTTAATCAATCAGTTTTCCCCTTATATATTGTTTTTAACCAATGCATTAAACATCCCCATCATGTATACTTCACAGTTAAATATTATCTTTCCAGTCAAGGTGCTTTGTTGCAGATATCTAATGTGTTTTAAAATCTTAGCTAAGCCATTCAAAGTTTTTATAATTGAAATGGTTCAAGCATTCATTCTTTTATCAGCTTTTTAATATCTGCCTGTTACATAAATATGTCTTCTATATCCTTGATCATTGAGTGATGCAATGCCAGCATCACTGGAAGTTTATTAGAAATGTGGACTTTCAGGCTCCGTCCCAGACTTACTGAACCAGAATTTGCTAAACAAATTATCTAAGTGATGCACCTTAAGGTTGAGAAGACTTGCTCTTAATTCATTACCCAGAAAACCGAGAAAAATATTAACCAATATAGCATAGTGGAGAGTTACTTCCAAGTCTGCAGTGGCCGGGTAATAACCTCTTTATGTATGTTCAAGAGACAGAGAAGCATCAATCAGACTGTCAAACCTCAGAGGGAACAGAATGTAGGGGAGGGTGGGGGTAAGGGAGAAAGATCAACAAAAGGACATGTATGCATGCATATAAGCCTAACCAATGGACACAGACAACAAGGGTGAGGGCATGTATTGGAGGGTAAGGGGGTAATGTGGGGATAAGGACACATATGTAACACCTTAATCAATAAAGAAATTAAAAAAAAAAGAAATATGAGAAGACCAAATGGTACTGTAACTTAAGCCATGTTACATCACTTCCTCAATGTAGATTATAAATATTTTTAACACAACCTGCTGGTCTGAACCCATTACTGTCCCGGTTAAACTTGGCTTTCCCCAAATTCTCCAGGGAGAGAGGTAGTAAATATCTGTAAAACAGGTAGAAGCTCCAGTCTTGGAAGTAAAGTTCTTGGATTGAAGTTTCAGCCTTCATATTTACTCTGAACTTTGTTTAATTTAAACAATCTGGGCCTTCATTTTCTTATTTATAAAAAGAAGAACTGTCAAAATTCTCAAGAGGTGGTTACAATGTCAATTATAAATGTATTGTAGAGCTTATTATCCAGGAAAAGCATGAAAGAAGAAAAGCAAGTGATGGTGATAGAAAGATGTCCCCTTTTGATTCTGGCGCCTTCTCTACTCTTACAAAGATATTATGAACATGCTATGCTTTGTATATGCTTTGTGGTTACACATGGAAATCCCTGAGAGAAATATTAGAAGTAACTAGTGGAATTCATTTCTGTCAGCACCAAAATTGCTATTTATTTTCACCATTGACCCATTATGGGGTTGGCAGTGTGAATCAGGACATTAAAAGCTGCCCTTAAGTCGCTCACCCACTGGCCTGCTATGGGGTTAAGTTTTGGTAATGGTATTATTCCTTGAGGGCTTCTAGTGGAGCTATAGTTTTCTTCTTTTCTTTAATCTGGGTCAAGGCTAATGTGTGATCCTAGGAGGGTTCATATATTAGCTAGTTAACATAATAGCAGGGGTTACTGTCTCTGATTAAGACATTATCACTCACCCTCCTGTAGCAAAGAAAAAGGCCCTGGGGGAATGGGCACATTGTGAGGAAAGAGAAGCAAAATCAAAAGCATGGGAAATAAGTTTGGGGCTAGTTAAAATTTTTGTGCCATGGCTTCAAGACACTAATTAAGACTGGGCCTCCAGAAGAGGCTTCAAGAAACAAAATATCCAATTTATTATCTTTTTCAAGGGCCAAAATGTGCTGGTAAAGTGGATTCCATATGTAGTTCAACATGGGGTTTACATAAAAATATTAATATTAAAGTCCTTGAGATTCCTTTGATTTAAAACTAGTGGTTAAATTTCCTCTTTATAAAAAAGGCTGCTCCTTTATCATAAAAATTAAAAAAAAAACTCATTTGGGGAAATTTATCTCAGTTTTCATTTACTTTTATATACACAATCACATGCACATACATCTACTCTAGAATAGCTTTTGATTTAAAATAAAACATCAGTTCTGCGTGTTTTCTAATATTTTTGGGCCCTGGAAAATTTCATCTCATAGATTTATAGCTGTAAGATGGTAATATTGAAATGCAAGTCACAAGCTTCAATTAGGTACAATCAGAAATCATGCGGTGACTTCATTAAGTATCATTAAGAATGATCAAAATATTGCTCTTAGGAAAAATACATCAAAAGCATTGCATTTACACATTGATTAAACAGGAACTGCAATTTCTAAAATCTGGTACGAGAAAAAAGAATAGAGTAAATTAAGTGCTCATATCCCACTTAGCAACAAGGGAGTGCTTAGCAACTGGCAAAGAAAGAAAGAAAGGGAGAACAAAATCTGATCAGCCTCGAAACTGGGGTAGGAATCAAGAAATGACAATGTGGCTAATTGGGGCTGGAGGAGAGGTTGCTGTCCCAGGAGGGCAAGTTGACATCAGCCTGCTTTGTATAATGTGTTTATTTTTATATTGAGATTTAGGAAATCAAACTCAAAACTAGGAATCAGGAGCACAGGAGAGACTGCGCTCCACAAACCAAGACTATGGCCAGAGTCGTCTTTGGTGACAGGTATGTACCTGTTTACAAACCCTTTTCCTGTTTATTCGTATCCTCAGATGCACAGTCCTGTTTTCACGAGGTCTGGAGTCATAAGCAAATTTGCGGAGGATTGAAAGTGTATCCCTTTGAGAACACTTTAACAACTTTGTGGTTCTAATCATACCATGGATCTGAAATTCCTTTCCTATGAGCACAATTCCAATTCTTAGCATCACTGACGGTTCTTCATAATCTGGCTAAATTTATGTTTCCTTTTAAGCTTGGTCTGCCACTTCCTATTTGCACAGAGGCTGTGTTTAGGCCATTGCTTGCACCTTGTCATGTTTGCTGATACCTCTCACCTAAAACTCAGGATGTGCTTTCCTCTTAGTAAGCCCTTTCCATTTTTTGAACCTTGAAATCTCTCGCAGAGTGGTAATGCTTACCTCTTCGTTCCATTATGGTAAAAATTCCACGCTAATTTTTGTTTACCAAAGAAATCCCAAAGGAACAGACATTTACAATGTAATTTCAGGCATTATAAGAAGTATCTCTGAAAGTAGTAAACATCCAATAAATATCTGTTTAATGCAGTTAAATATATGAGCAAAGACCCAAATCCCAAAAACAAAAAACCAAAGATGAGGAATTGAAAACTTTTTCTTTTTCTGTAAAACACCAGATAGTAAATATTTTATGTTTTTCAGGCCACTAGTTTCTGTTGCAAAAGCTAAACTCTTCCATTGTAGCATAAGAGCAGTTATGGAGCTATTCTCATATCTGCCCCTCCCTCCTCCCTCAAAAAATTAGCAAGTCTGTGATCCAATAAGGCCTTATTTATGAACAGTGAAATTAGAACTTCACATACTTTTTAGGTGTCATGAAATACTATTATACTTTGCTTGTTTTCAACCATTTAAAACTTTTTAAACAATTAGCTCAAGAACCACACAAAAACACTCAACCAGCTAGATTTAGCCCTGATACTGCTCATCACCTGTTTCAGACCCTTATCTGGCAAACACTTTATCACTTTATATAAACCTCATTTGGATTTTTGCCATCTACAGTTCTCCTAGCACATTTGTCATTTAGCAGAGTTCACATCCATGCTGTTGCTTTATTCTAGCTGTATCCCAATCAGACAGTCCTCCAAGCCACTGGTTAAGATACACCTCCTCTTCTGGTAGTACTAGTATGTTATGCTTGACCTCCAATGCTTGTTAAGATTGTGTATCCTGAATAGGCAAATAAAATCTTGGCTTGCTTTTTTTGCCCATTTTAAAACAAACACAACCTCTGTGTGATCCAGTGTTTGACAATCATTTATTACTTAGGCACATCCTGTATTGTCACAATTAATTTTTCAGTAACTATCAACTTACTTCCTCAGAATCCAAATTTTTTCCTGAGTTGCCATCTTCTCATCTGTCAAAGCAATTTCTTAACCTTATCAAAAGCATTTTAATTATTGTAAGCAGAGCACCATTTCTGAACTTCCTAACATTCCTAATATTACCAGATTGATCTCACTAAGTTTGCCTCTTATTCCTCTCCTATATGAAATCATGAACTCCCATAACCCTCCATGGTAACTCCCTTTCTCACATCCCTAGCATTCCACACTTAAGTTAGATACATGATGATTCTGACTTTGTCTGTCCAGACTGTTAGAACAAAATAACATAGAGTGGCTGGCATATAAACAAGAGACATTTATTTCTGACAGTTCTGGAGACTGGGAAGATCAAGGTGCAAGGAGATTTGGTGCCTAGTGAGGACTTCCTTCTTAGTTCATAGATGCCCATCTCCATCCTGTGTCCTCATGTAGCAGAGGGAGGAAGGGGGTGCTCTGAGATCTCTAATAAGGGCTAATCCCATTCATGTGGGCTTTCTTCTTGTGACATACCTCTTTCCAATGTCCCCATCTCCAAACTCTGTCATATTTGAAGTTAGGCTTCAGTATATAAATTGGGAGGGGGTACTGCTCAACCCATAGTAAATACATGTAATAATATTCAAAAAACAGACAATGACAAGAGAAAGGGGCATAAGAGCATGAGAGTAATAAGCAAGATAATGACAGTAAAAGGGACTAGATAACAGAAATAAAATAAAAATGCACAAATGTAATCTATAAAACTTTTTCACAAGCATTATTGTTTATGAGCTGGGAAACTGCTTTCTTAGAATAACCTGGAGGACTTAATCAGTTAAAAAGAGAAAGGAGGCTCAAAGCAAATTTTTTTAACCCTTTCCCCTAAATCATATTCAGTTCCAAAATCTGATAGAAGATATTTCAGAAGGACAGTTCTTCCTTCTCAAGTTTCATCTGTGTTCAGACTCTTAGCATTTTGTTTGGATAGAATCAAATTCTGGTACAGCATCAGAATGTTCTAGCCTCTTACAATGGCATTTAGATTCCTTGGCTGCTATTTCACACAACATCCAAACCTATAAATATTAAACTACATTTTGGGACCCTAACCTTGATGGAGGGCAGATACCATTTAATATTGCTAAGGGACGAGAAAAGGTGCAAGTGTAGGCAAGGGAAAGAAACAAAAAATAAACCAAAAATGTCAAATCTGATTGATTAAAAACTAGGTAGGCAAATCAGCAAGGGCTAGTCCAGCATCACTGGAGTGAGGTCAGACAGGGCTGCTTTAAAATTATTTGGTATTTTCAGAAATTGATTTGTTAGGGAGAGCATTATGAAGTAACTGTGCACATTCATTTAATGGGCCAGTGCCTCTTGTACAGGGCCAGAATCGTCACATTCAATCTCATCTACTCCTTGTTAAGTTGTGCTTTCTTCTGGAGCATGTTTATTTATTATAGATGCTATAAGCATAAACTACAAACTACAGCAATAAATAGTTTCTTAGATGGGAATTTGTGAGTACCTCCTCCCCACCCATCTTTTCACTCCCAACCCCCAGTGTGACAAGCATCATTGGTTATAGGCCTAGGAATGTCTGTGGGCCTGAAGACAAGTCCTTTCCTTTCCTAAGGTGCATTTCCTGACTGAGCAACTTATGTGGAAAGAAACTGAGGAGCACTGGGATGTCCTCCTGTTCCCCCAAAGGTGTTTCTCAGTCAGTCATCTGCTTCTTGAAGGAAAATTCTGCTAGTTCTTTGAGTTAGGAATATCCTTTGCAAATATAGCCTTGGGAGATGTACCATGCATTATTGTGTATATGTATACAACTTGATGTAAACTCATTTTGTTGAACACTCTCACAATCAGCTGGAAAGAGACTCCAAAGAAAAAGGTTGTATGATGGCGAAAGAGATGGGTATTTTTTAATATGGATCCTGGACCAAAGGGCTATTGAGTAAGGTGAGAAGGAAGGAGTTTAATGAAAGTGTGCAAACACACACACACACACACACACACACACACACACACACACACACTACTCACAGTCAAAAGTTTACCTTCATGTTTAAGTTCCAACCTGATAACTGCCTAAAGATATCTCTATTTATCCAGAGATCATTTCAAAACTCCCATTATGATAAGAGAGAGTCCCCACTATAAACTCTGCTATTTTATTCCTACACAGTTTCTCATCTCATTTATCAACACTGAGAACACACCATCCACACCCATCTCTGTACGTCTCTGTAAAACATTTGGCTTTTATCTGAAGCTACAGTTCTATGATCTCTGTTCTTTATTTTATTGACTAAAATTGTCTTAATCGTATTTCATGTTGATAATTTTTGATGATTAATTCTATCTTTACAGTTATGTTCTCAGATGGTTTTTAGTTCCCTCCCATAGATCACAAACTGCTTTATATCAAGAACTCCCCTATGATTCTTGTATCTCCAACATATGTTTGTACGTGGGACCCAATACAACTGGAAAATCAAGAACTTACCCCCCTTTTGAAGTAGCCCTTCAAGGTGGACTTTGAGTTAGGTGTAGATACTAAAATCACTGACATATCCCACAAACACAGAATGGAGCTCACTACTCCTCTGAGACACTAGAGCTATAAATTTCTTATATTATTTCTCCAAAGGGAATATTTCAGGTAACTTTCCAAGCAGTAAGATCATTCCTTTAAGATATTTCCTTCATAAGAACAAATATATGAAATGCATCCGCACAAGTAGCATCCAATGATGAACAGCACACACCTTCCTGGGCTTGTATTTGATAGCCATCACACAATGCCTTTACTAATCAGGCATCCTAAGAGCCTATAGCCCCCTTGTGTTCACCGGACAATAACTGTGAATCATGTCCCTGGTATCACAGTATTTATCCCCAGAAATAATTACCTCATGCAGGTGTGTGAGTGCATCCCAGGACTAAACAGGACCACAAGGAGACCCTAAAGCACTATTTCATATTCAGATATAAGCAGCACAACACCCATTTTAATAAACCTGATGAAAGGCGAATAGATTCAATATGAAAGTTAAATGCATTTGAGGTGCCCCTTCTCTGAGAGTTCCTCTTTACATTAAAACTTTGCCAGATGATTAAGAAGAATGCCAGTGCTTTGAAGAGAAGCAGAGCCTTATTCTCTGCTCTCCTTGGGCGACCAGCTCTCTTCCCCTTTAGTACAGATGGAGGCTTTGTTCTCCCAAAGTTGAAGTTGCTCAGGTGCTGTGCCTGTCCAAAAAAGGGAGGTGAGTGAAGCCTTAGGAGCCTGCACCTATTTAAAAACTGACACTGCTCCCTCAGCTCCAAAGCCCTAAACGTCAAATGCCTCCCTCTGCCAGGGAGCTTGGCTATTCTCCAGGTGTTTTCAATCTAGTTGGATAAAACAAAAATTGCATAATTTGTCATTATTTTTAAGGAATGAGATGTGCCTTTCACAGTCCCTTTCGAGTTAAATACAATGATGCTGAGCTTCCTGTGAATGCCAATGCCTCCTTTGTCGGAAAGAACGGGAATAAAGGATGGGCAAAGAAACACCCGATTGATTGCCTGCAGTTTGCTCTGGTATTTGTTATTGATGCATTCTTTGCATGCATTTTAGGGATAATTAGCAGAAAAATTATTTTCCCAGGTGTTCGATAAAGAGAAGTCAAATCTTCAGGGAAAAGCTGCGACCAGAAGACAGGACTTCTGAGCTGACTTCAAGATTCAGAATAAGTGAGTCGCATCAATTCAAGCAAGTCACAAGTCATATAATCATTCAATTTCCTCATCTTTAAAATGCGAATTAAAATGATCTTCTATAAAGAGATCGCATTTAATGATGAAGCTAAAATGAAAAAAAAATGATAAGAAAGTGCTCTAAAATGTTAAATATCCTCTATAAATGTAAAACATTTTCCATGAGAAATAAGAGGTGCATTAGAATACTCAGGAGCGCAATCTTTCTTGCTAAGGTGAAAAGCCTCGCATCCAGGCAGCAAGGGGAGTGAGGAGCACAGAAAACACCTCAGGACCATCATTGGAAAGCAGGGGCATGCTAAATCTCATCTATGAAGAGGAGAGAAAAAAAATCTAAAAATTTCCACCATATTTTTTGTGTGTGTACAGTGCCTTTCTGCTGCCACTTGGTTACAACAATAGTGGAGAAAAGTGGGCCCATAAAGCAAGATTGATTGCTGGGAAGATGATCAATTGCTGCTGTGAAAGGGGAAACAAACTGATAAATGCTTTTTTCCCCTGCTCTCTTCACAACCTTTCGCTAAAGCTGTGCAAAATGTGTCATGCATAAAAAGTATGCAATTTTCATGTAATTAGAGGAACACAGATGAAAATGAGTTCCATCAGAGCAATCAAGGATGGTAATGTGGTATGTATTTGTCAGTGCCTATTTGTCATGAAAGCAAAACCCAACAAGTTCTATATTTTATTTTATTTTAACTCTGAAAATCATAAATGCCATTTGCCATGGCCAAATCTATAAATTTCAATAACCCCCCTTTTTTTGGAAAAGTGAAGTTTTGGAACTGTAGATTAGAACATTTTACTCTCTTATAGAATAGAATGCTGTTTTATGAAAAACACTGAGATTACAGGACAGATTTATTCCACATAGGGTCAGATTTACAGTGGGAGGTGATAGGTTTATAGTTTGCTATACAAAAACACACTATAATTTATTTTCTCTAAAATACACTTGCATCTTACACTAGTAGCAAGAAGACATGCATTTTCCCTTTTTCCTTCCTTCTTTCCTACCTCCCTTCCTCTTTTCCTCCTTCCCTTCCTCCCTTCCTTTCTTCCTTCCTTCTTTCCTTCCTTCCTTCTTTTTTGGTCATACATTTGCTTAGTTATTATGTTATTTGTAACAGTTTATTGATATTAAAATTTTGCTTGGCATACTGAACTCTGACAACATTAAAAAGCAAAACAAAACATGATCTATGTTTTCAAGTTGATTACACTTAGTGGAAATAGAGATATATAAACAATTAATACAGCAGGATAATGTAAGAAAGGAATAGCTCCGGGACAGTTGAGTGAGTTTCGGTTGGTAAAGCCTATGAGAAGATTCGGTCCCCAGATTTAGGAATTAGACCAGGTGTGAAAAAGGCAGCCTTGGTAGAGGAACAAGGGAAAAAGCTATGAGGTCCCCTGGCAGCTTGTCAACTTATTGTTTCTATGGTGGAAGGTTTGAGGAGGCAAGTAGTGAGGCCAATGAAGAGAATCTTGGAAGGAAAAATGAGGAAGTTCCTGTAGGCTAGGCAGCGAAGTTTAATCCCTATCTTCAGGGCATTGGCAAAACTTTTAATGTTGAAAGCATCAATATGACATCATCAAGTCTGTGTCTGGAAGGGCCATTCTGGCAGCAGCATGGAGAAAACTTGTTATGAATCTATTACTCTAACTCAATTGAGAGAGAGTTATGGCTGGCGTCAAGGTGTACAATGGCCAGGTTTGGAATTTCTCACAGAATTTATATAATGCAGAAATAGATTATAAATAAGAAATGAAGAAGAGGGAGGACTTAAGGTTTTAATGCAAGTAATTGGGTAAATACTAGTAGTGATGCTTTTTACTACGTCAGGGCACACAACTATTAAAAAAACACACAATTGTACTTTGAAAGATAGTGAGTTACAACTTGTACCTGTTTACTAGTAATATGAGATAATGATGGGATGTTTAAGATTGATAATCATTGTATATGTAATTTGCATAGTACAAATCCAGACATATTTCCTCTTCTGAAATATTGTAAGCTTATAAGGTTATCAGATCTAAGCTGAAAAAATCATTCTTTCATTTCATTCAAAAATGAATACTGAGCATTTACATTGTCTAGTTAAAGCAGTGGTCACATACAAGAGCTAGTTATCAAATCACGCATTTGGACTCAAACCCTACCTCCACCAGTTATGAATTTTTTGAGACAGAGTATTTGCATTAATCCCAGTAAGTGTAAGTTGTATTTTCCTTATCTGTGAAATGGGAATAATTATATATGCTCAATAGAATTAGTTATAAGGTTTAAGGGAGATGAAACACATAAAGTAAATGCCCAGTTCTGGATATATAGTTATAAAATTAGCACAATTTAAATTCAAGTCATCAACATGTATGAGAAGTCTATAAATATAAACAATATAATAATATATTCAGAAAATTTTACCTATCTAATTATTATTTTTTATCTAGTGGAAACTAATGCTAAATAGGTGAAACTTGCATCTAAAGCATTTAGAAAATTAAAATTTGACATCACAATATAGCAAAAAATCCACACTAAAGACCCACTACTGAGAAAATATGGGAAATATTTATATGTCTATGTGTAGTATTAAATATAATAAAAATAGATTAACTCATGTTTGTGTAGTGCTTCCCCTTTTACTAAACATTTTAACATATATTGGTGTATGATATTATTTTCTTATTATTTTTTAAATGTTTGGTAGAATTCACCTGTGAAGTAATTCACCTGTTTTTTTTTTCTTTTCCTTAAAGATTTTTTTATTTTATTTTATTATTATTTTATTAATGATTTAATCCCCTTATTAATATTTTGTTTGGATTTCCTATTTCTTCATGATTCAGACATTGCAGGTTTCTAAGAGTTTAATAATGTAAACTCCTTTGTTCATAGTAGTCTCTTATAACCTTTGTATCAGCTTGAACATCTCCTCTTTCATTTATAATTTTTTGAGTACCCTTTCTTTTTTCTTGATAGGTTTAGCAAAGCATTGTCTATTTTTGTTATCTTTTCAAAAAACCAGCACTTAGTTTCATTGATTTTTTTTCTCCACATCGCTTATTTCTGCTTGAAACTGTGTAATGCATTTTTTTTTTGTTTTGTTTTTTTTTGTTTTGTTTTGTTTTGTTTTGTTTTATTGCTTGAAGTATTACAACGAGTGATAGATAGGTCTCCATCATATGAGCATAATCAATGGACACAAGACAATGTGGGGTGGGGAAGAAGGGGGGAAGGTCAAGGGAAGGTAATGCATTTTCTATACCTAACATGCAGTTTCATTTGTTCTTTTTTCTAGTTCTTAAGATGCAAAGTTAGGTTTGTTTGAAGTCTTTCTTTCTTTCTTTTTTTAAAACCTCCCTATAGGTGTGTTTTTCATTGGTCCTAGTAGTCAAACTCATGACCTTTGGTGTCCTGCCCTACCCTTATTTCTCATTGAAACTGCTTTACATTTATAGAGGATATTTAACATTTTAGAGCACATAAATTATTATTATTTTAATTTTATCTTCATAATTAAATGTGATCTCTTTAGAGAAGATCATTTTAATTTGCATTTTAAAGAATTTTTTAATTCTTACGTGTATCTTGCCTATATTTTATTAGATTTATACCAGTATTTCATGTAAATGGTATTATATTTTAAATTTCCCATTCTATTTATTCGTTGCTGATCTGTAAGAAAATGGGTTAACTTTTGTGTATGAACCATGTATCCAATAACTTTGCTGTAATTGCTTATTTGTTCCAAGAGTTTTTTGTCAATTGTTTCAGATTTTCTATGGGGATGATTATGGCATCTGTCAATAAAGATGGTTTTATTTCTTCTTTCCCAATCTGTATACTTTTTATTTCCTTTTCTTTACTTATTGCATTAGCTAGTAATTCTAGTGTGGAAAGAAACACTGAGAGGGCCTATCCCTGCCTTGTTCCTAATCTTAATGGAAAAACTTTTAGTTTCTCACCATTTAGTATAACAATTACTTATATATTATTTTTATATTTCTTTATCAATTGAAGAGTTTCTCCTCTATTCCCAGTTTACAGAACCTGACTACTGTCTTCTACCTGAATTGTATGCTTAGGACAGTAGGAGAAGTGATTATTCTTAAAGATAACTCACTTCGCATGAACTCTTAGTCACTTGAGACCTGTGACAACGGGGTCTTGTTTCTAAATTTATAGCAAGTTAATGACCCCCTCATATTTTGACCCTTTTATCTCACTTTCATAGTCAAATAATAGTACCTGAATTACTGGCTTGTTGCATATTCTGAAATACAAGTCAGGTTTTATTTGGAGAGAAGAACAAATGGAGTAAAGTGTAATGTGGGAATCTGGAGACTATACTTTTACCCAGAGATAGGCAGAAATCATTAGGAGATTTCATTAGTCAATACCCCAAGCCCTGTTCTCTGGTCCATGCAAAGGTTTTAAGTGAAAAGCATAATTTTAACAGAAATATACTAATATCAAATAGAAGGGTTGTTTTCTCCTCAAGACCCAGATGGAAGATGTCAAGAAAATTAACTTGTCCCCCAACTCTATCCTTACTCCCTACTGATAAACAAACTTATACTACCGTTGTTTGTTTATTCCAAATTGGATAAGCATGTGCTCACTACCAACAAAACATTGCTAGTTTCACACTCCAGTGATTCTCAAGCCATCTGTCCAGGTATTAAGTGATTTGATTCTTCTCTCAGCTCACATAAACTAGTGATCAAGGACGATCTCTTGAAATCCCCAGCCACAGAGACTCCTGACTGAGGAAAGCCTTATGGCTCTAAGCAAGAGGATCTGAGAATAAAACTGACATAAAGCAATAAGAGAACTTAGGAGGTAGACTTAATTGGAGGCAGAAAATCTGAGTTCTACTAGAAGTGTGCTCCCCAAATATGTAAATACGGCACCTCAATTAGCATTAAACTGATTAAAAGAGAATCATTGAACAAATATAAACAGAGTCCCTGACTTTTCAGGGTATCACTGTAAAATTAAAGATAGGTAAAAGTGAGCCCTTCATTTTGAAGGTTTTCAATAAAAGTGGGATTGTCAGACAAGTACACAGAATGTGATATAAAACAAATCATGACAAAAAGAGAAATTATGCAGAAGGGATGAGAGAGAGAGTGGATGAAAAAAATCTAACATTGCCCAGCTGGGTAAAGATCAGTGGTTGAGCACGGACCTATGAACCAGGAGGTCACAGTTCCATTCCAGGTCAGGGCACATGCCCAGGTTGCAGGTTCAATCCCCAATGGGGGATGTGCAGGAGATAGCTGATCTATGTTTCTCTCTCATCAATGATGTTTCTCTCTCTCTCTCTCTCTCTCTCTCTCTCTCTCTCTCTCTCTCTCTCTTCCTTCTTCTCTGAAATTAATAAAAATATATATATTTAAAATTTTACATTATTAAGGTGCTCAAATGCCAATTGCATTTAAAGTAGATCTATGATTCTCAGGCTTTATCAGGACTTGATATATAATTTTCATGTGGATTCCACACTCTCACAGACCATGACATAAGTAAAGAGACTTTAGATTTTACACAGAAAACAATACTAATTTTATCCCTTTCTTTCTTTCTCAAGAAATGATACTAGAACTGTGAGTAAAATTATAACATACTTGCAATGATTTAAAATTTTAAGGATTTAACTATTATTATCTAGTATTTCAGTATACTTCAAAGTTAAAGAATTCATAACAATTGGAAAAGGTTGAGACAGAGTTTTGAATCTTTGAAGTTTTTTAGGTCAGAAATAAAAAGGGTAAAACTGAATAATCACAAAATAATATTAATAGCATTTTAAAAAATAACCCTCACAAACAAACAGGGTAGAAGATATAATCAGCCAAACTAGCAATTTATTATCAAAACTATGAACTAGGCTTCTGGATAACACTGAAATGTAGTTTTAGCTATTTATACAAAAATGGATTTATAATAGAATAAGCAGTTTGCAATCTAACTGATAGGATTATATAGTGATATTTATTCTTTCGCTGTCTTTTGATCTTCTTAATGACAGTGGCTCAGCTAGACATTGAAGAAGCAGAAAATAAGTAAATTCTAGGACATTGCTAACAACTGGAGACACAAGGAATTGCTTTCACAACTTGAGTATCTTGAACTGTGTAAGGGCAGTTGAACAGAATCTAAGATGCTCTCTACTCACCAGCCCCAAATTGGCCTCAGTGCTTGGGAAGCAATGTATAATAATAAAAAAATAATATGCTAATTAGGCCAAACAGCCAAATGAGCTTCTGGACATCATTCTGGACGTCCTTCCAGACAAAACTACTGTGGCGGTGGCCAAGGCAGAGGCATTTAGGGGTGATCAGGCAGACAGGAAAGCAGTTAGGGATGATCAGACAGGCAGGCGAGTGATTAGGGGCAATCAGGCAGGCATGCAGAGTGGTTAGGGGTGATCAGGTGTGCAGGAAGAGTGGTTAGGGGCAATCAGGCAGGAAGCCAAGCAAGCAGTTAGGAGCCAGCTGTCCCAGATTGTGAGAGTGATGAATGATTGCTGGTTTAAGCCCGGTCCTGCAGGGATGCCTGAGGGATCAGGCCTAAAACAGCAATTGGACATACCCCAAGAGGTCCTGGATTGCAAGAGTGTGCAGGCCTGGCTGAGGGATGCCCCCCACCATGTTAGAATTTTGTCCATCAGGCCTCTAGTCTACATATATATAAACCAAGCAACCAGAACACTGGAATGAATGGAACAACCAGTTGCTATCACATGCACTGCAGCGGCCAACCAGCCCGATTGGGGCCCCGATTGCCCCCCCTCAGCCTTGTGTGGCTCCTTCCCCCAGCTGGCCCTGCCACTAATCACCCCCTGACCCAGACTGGGGGCGGGGCTGGCCAGCCAAATTCATTACTTCTTGACAGCATTGTTTAGAAATTAAATTAGATGACATATAAACATCCATGTAATAAATACTCAATACATTTTCCTTACCTTATTTTCAAATGTACCTGACATTAATCCCTCCATTTGATATGTTTCAGTTAGAGAGCTATGAGCGTTTACATAGAAGATAACTTTCTGTCCAGGACTGGAAATAGTAACTCCACTTCACCATTCATGTACTTATGGGGCAAAAGCAAATGTTAAATTCACTTCTTTACTTTGCTTAATGCACTTAAAACCCTCTTTACCCACACCTTCTATGATAAACTGGCCTACAGGACCATTTGCAGAGAAATAAATACATAAATAAATAAATATATTCCCTGAGCCAGCTTGGAGGAATGTTTGATAATCTGCACCATTATGGAGGTGAAATTTCATTACACAGATGGTGACATCCCGATGTCTATCATCAAAACACAGCAGGTAGAAACTATCAGCTAGGCCCATTCCCTTCTATAAAATTACACTTATATTAATGTCACTCCAGATTTCATTATGCAGAAAATAATACTGCACAGGTCTCCAGCACTAGGAGGACAGAGGGGTGGGGGTGGGTGGGGTCCGGGTGGCGAGGGGACAGTGAGGGGGCAGTCATGCGAGGGTGGGAAAAGAAACTGTCTGTGGAGAGGCCATGGAAACAAATCCAGATGAGGACTGTCTAGGACTGGCAGAAAGACAAAAAGGTATGTAAATGTACACATAAATGTATATTTTAAACATCCTTGTGGACTCTGCTGCCAGTTCGTGCTGCTACTTGATTGACTCGCCACCAGACGCCTGGGCTAACCCTGATGGGATGTTTAAAGGGCCTCCTGCAGTAAACTAGGAGATTTAAAGTAAATTTTTATTAATAAAGTATGACAGGTATCTCCACTTAGGCAAGAAGATATTACAGCAATCCAAAAAAATGCTCTTCTATTTGGACAGGCCTCTCTATCCTCTCTCTCTCTCTCTCTCTCTCTCACACACACACACACACACATACACCTTTAAGCCTACACAAACATCACAGCATCAGGGAATTAATAGTACAAAAATTAAGAAACAAAGAAGAACATCTACTTATTTATATATCTATACTCTGCTATCAAAAGGAGGAATGAGGTAAGGTTTATAAATACCTAAGCATTATGTTGTACACCTGTAACTAACAATATTTTATGTCAACTCTGATTGAAAGATAAATTATTTTGTTCTAAAAAAGAGGACAGAATGAGGACTACATGAGAATCTTACAGGGTGGGGTGGTTTTTTCATTATTCTCTCTCCATTCCTACACTCTCCCTTTCTACCTATACACACCCAAGATAAATTACTTCCATTTCTGATATGAATTAGGATGCCACATTACTTTTCTAATTAGCCCAAATAACTTCACTTGGGCATCTCTAATTTTCCTTCCATGTTGTGGTAAGATTAGTTTTCCCATAATACAAATCTATTGTGGTTAGTTTCTGATGAAAAACCTTTACTGCTGCTTCTTCTGAATTACTGGATAAGGTGCATATTCAATATGACCCCTGGGCAACTTACAAAAGAGGCTTTGCCCATATATCCAGGATTGGGTTTCTATCAGTGTCTATATGGTTTGCCGTACAGGTTTTTAGTTTGTTTCTTTTCTACTCACATAAATTTATCATTTTTTTCTAAGCTCAGCTCTAGCCTTGATAAGGTGAAGATTTCCATCCCAAGATCATATTCTTCCATTGCAAATGATTTTTGATGGCTCACCATTCTTGGGATATACAGAACTTGTCTGCCAAATAACATAAAAATGTTGGCAGTTTAGTTTTATGTACTATTTTAACCCCAATATACTGGCCCATTGATGTATGAAATCCTTACCTTTATAAGCTCACTGAGGAGGTATCATAATCTGCATTCTATGACTTCTGTGACTTGTCCATTTCCTAGTACTAGTTATCACACATATCTTGATTTGAATCCTGCCCAACCTTAAAGAACAGGTTATTTCTTATTTTCTCTATGAAAATATTTCCTTAAGTGTTTTAGTGTCTACTCTTCTCTATTTTTATATTTATATAGACTTCTGACTTTTGCATGTTTTTTAAGACATGTATACAAGTTCGATCTCATTAAATGGAGTATATCCTTCATTTGTTATATCTTTTTTATTTCTCAATACTATATCTCAAAGGAGTTAATAAATAAATGATGAGGAGTGGCTGAAGCAGGAATGAATTAATCAATACTATTTTTTATTAAGTAATAGTTGGATGTATTTTATTTTTTAATGAATATGTTATAAACAG